>JAIUZE010016611.1:0-31654 GCA_022085475.1 Heliosperma pusillum
TTAATTGTATTCATAACATGAAAAGCGTATCGTATATGTTAAAGTGTTGTATTTTCCATATACATCTCTTTTATGTTATTCATGTTTTATTAAACTTGACATTTCGTGGCTGGGAGAACTCGGAGTTACTCCCCACTGACTGTGGCTTCCGTGTTTATATTTAATGCGGTTGGCAGGTTGGTGATGCATACTTGGGTACATTGACAAGCTAGCGAGTGAAGTATTTACCTTGGACCTATATTCGGTTCTTTAGGATTGTATATTATTATACACTCTTTTATTTCCGTATTTATACGGGAGATATGTCTCCCGTTTTGGATAACTCTTATGTATAATATTATTTCCTATTTGTTATGAACCTTTTTCTTTAAGACACCTTCGTTATGACGAATATATTTAATGATAGGTTCCGGTTTTAAAATTTACCGATTTTCACTAAAGTGAACCTATTAGAAACGTATTCTCATCTTTTATTTATTTAAATTACTTGTTTTATTTTTCCGCAAATTTGAGGGTGTCACATTGACTATCACAATAAAGAGACATAGGTCGAGGAACTAAGACCCCAAGACTTGAAAATAAACCCAGAAGCCATTTCAATTCGCACAGCACGGCCGTCATGGATCTGTATTCAGCTTCAGCTGATGAAAGTGACACGGTTGGTTGTTTTTTAGTCTTCCAAGAGACGGGAGAAGTACCGATAAAAACAATCCAACCTGAAATGGAGCGACGAGTCAAAGGACAACCTACATAATCAGAGTCACACCGTCCGGAAATATTGAGATCACCATCCAAATGTAACAAAATCCCTTGGCCCAGCCGACCTTTAAGGTACCTAACCACACGAAGAGCGGCATCCATATGTTCCTTAAAAGGCTGCTCTAGAAATTGAGATAAAATATGTACAACATAAGAAAGATCGGGACGGGTTACAGCAAGATAAACTAGACGACCCACCAGCCGTCTATAGGACTCTACATCTACAAGTAAGTCACCCGTGGCCAATCCCAAGCGGTGATTCTGTTCCATGGGAGTGGCGACCGGTTTTGCACCCAAAAGACCAGCTTCGGAAATTATATCAAGAGCATATTTCCGCTGACTTAAATAATTGCCTTCTGAGTTGCGTGCCACCTCGATACCCAGAAAATATTTTAACTTTCCAAGATCTTTCATATGGAAACAAGTACCCAAATAAGTCTTAAAATCGACGATAGCAGCAGAATAATTTCTAGCTATAACAAGGTCATCCACATAAACTAGGACATGGAGACATACCTCGCCCTTAGAATAGCTGAACAGAGAATAGTCAGAATATGATTGAACAAAACCATAGTCCCAGAGTGCAGCTGCAAGCTTGGCAAACCAACAACGTGGAGCCTGACGAAGACCATACAAGGAATTCCGTAAACGACATACCAAGGTGGTAGTAAAAAAAGCTATTGATTGGTCTGTATGTTCATTTTAACTTTACAAAGATTGATTTTTGATGAGGGGTATGTTCATGTTGATTAGCCTCTCGTCAAATTTTTGAAAAAAAAAAGTGTTCTATTTGTTTTTAAAAAAAAAACTTGAAACTTTAACCAAGGTGGTAGTAAAAAAAACTGGCGAGTTACGGAAACTTAGGAAACTGGCGAGTTACGCACTGAAAAAACTAGCGAGTTACGCACTTAAAAAGAAAACTGGCGAGTTACTCACTGAAAAAGAAAAATGACGAGTTACGCATTGAAAAGACTGGTGAGTTACGCAAAAGAATTTGACTGGCGAGTCCTATACGCACCCAAACTGACTGGCGAGTTACGCAAAAATGAAATTTGTCTGGCGAGTCCAATACGCACCAAAAATGAATGGCAAGTCTTATATGCACCCTTATCACCTTGTGGAGATGAAAAGTTTTTTTAAGAAGGAAGATTAAGACGAAAATGAAGACGTTTTTTTATTTATTTAATTTTCTTGTTTTTCTCCAATCGAAAAGTTCGTACAACGTATTGCCTTTACGATTGCGGGAGGGTATTAGGAATGTATTGGGACTATGTCTCATTTATGGTTAGTCATTGAAAAATCGCATTCATTATTACCGTCATTTATAACGTTAATATGAAGCGCCTTGATTATGGTTATATAAACCATTGTAATCTCATTGTAATCATGAACATAATAAGATCAACATTCTCTCTTTCCCTTCACTTTCTTAACAGTTTCATTCAGATCAAGTCAGAGGAAATTGTTCTTGTACCATTCTTAGTGAGAAAGTCAACTTTAAAACAGAGTAGTTAGTTTGTCGGTCCATTCATTGTAAGGGTTTGTAAGTATCCAAGTGAAATGTGAATTACATTTAGTACACTAGTCAACCAACTCAACTCTTGGACAGTTAATGCCTAGCCAGGTCTGAACAAGGTTCACTTAACAAAGCAATAAAATGAAAATTGGACGTAATCCCTTAATTAGAGTGTATGTGAAACCAATTTGATCTTTCTTTTATTTGATTTCCCCTGCAATTTTTGTACTTATTTATTTCTATAAATCAAAAGCAATAATCTCAAATAATGTCAACTTTATTCGGTAGCTTTACTTCAACTTACTAAGACGAACAAGTAAAAGTTAGATCAATTGTCACATTTAATTTACAACTACTCTCGGAAACAGATTGATTTACTCTTATAGTAGCTCAATTTCTTTGTTGTATCTCTTTGTTAGTCTTTTTTTATTAATCTCATTCTCAATCAACTTTCATTAAACACTAAAGATTAAGTTAAAATTTTAAAAATGGTACTTAATCCACTCATTCCCCTCTTATGTTCTAGGAATAACAAATCTTCAATTGCTATTAAAAGCTCATGCGCTTAATCGAGGCTAGTTATCATAAATTTGATCCAGGGGATATGGATTCCACTAAACACCCAAAATCCTGGTCTTTACTGGTGAACTTTTTGAATGGTGGAAGCTGAAGATGGAACACAACATTAAATATATTGACTACCATATTTGAAAAATCATTCAAGATGGATCCCTCACCATTTGGGAACATGACATAATTACTAGAGTTAGCTCGCTGAAAAATGAAAGGGACTATGATGAAAAACTTTTCAAAATGGTCGAGAAAAACGACAAAGCTATGATAATTCTTCAATGTTGTATTGGTCATGAGAAAGTTATTTGGATTTCTGGTTGTCCTACGGCTAGATAAATATGGGACGCTCTTGAACTTGCCTACGTAGGTACTACTTAAGTCAAGAAACATCGCATTAATCTTGTCATGCAACAATAAGAGATGTTCCATATGATGAAAGATGAGCCCCTAAATAGGTTGTCGTCTCGTTTTTCTTATATTATTAATGAACTAATATGTTAAGAGAAATTTCGAGTCCGAGGACATGGTTTGAAAAATTCTTTGTAGTCTCACCTACTTCACTACAAGAAAAAGGGTCATTAGCGACCAACCCTTGAGACCAATCTCTAATTAGTTGCTAATTAGTTACGAACATTTAGTTAGTTGCTAATCTGCATCCAAGTTAAATTGGTCGCTGAGGTTAGTTGCAAATTAGCATCTAATTGAAAAATAATCGCTAATAATCTGTAGTCACATTTATGTCAATCGCTAATAATAGTTGCAAAACGTACAATACATTGCTACATTGAAACCATTTAGGCGGGGAAATTGTCATTTGAGTTTTTGTTTTAGCCAAAGTCGAACTTCTGACCTTCAAAAATCAAAACCTACATTTCTCTTTCTACCCTCTTTTGACCTTCAAAAAGCAAAGGTTACCGCCACTACAAGAATTAAATGCTCGGGCAAATTTAAATAGGTGACGGGAATCAGTCGCCAAAATAAATTGACTAAAATCAGTCGCCGACATCTGGACACAACGTATGGTCGCCATAGTAGACACAGGTGAAATAATTCAGTCGCGAAGTTGGCGACAGACAAATTAGACTCCAACAATGGCTTTTAGCGACTTACACTAGTCGTCAAAGTGGGGACTGAAGTTTTTGCAGTCCTTAAATTGACGGCTAATATCAGTAGCCAATAATGGCTGACTTTCTGTCGCCAATTTGGCGACTACATGGACTTTAATTGCCAAGTAGTCACCCATGCCATTTTTAGATCAAAGAGTTGGCAACTGGAATGACTTGCCATCTGTCGCCAATGCCAAATTTTGGATTAAAGGGTTGGCGTCTGAAATTAGTCGTCAATTTACCAGCTATTTTGCATGTTGATATTGCTCAAGCCAAAACCTATAAAACTGCATCAAAAGCCTACAATATGGACAGCCCACAAGATGACACCAGATATGTGTGATGATTGTATTACGATTATGCTAGTGATTGATTATGTATAAGGAATTGTTTTCTAACTCTACCGTGATCCATACGATATTTCAGGCGTATGGTAATTGAGTAGCTTTCTAGCAGGTGTTTGATTGTTGATGCTTTCGTGTTGGGCTCTTGATGACGGGCTTGGACGCGGACTACATTCGAGCTCTACTGATTAGTTGAGTCTTTGGACTTAGTTCTTGAATCGTTTTGTCGAGTTGTATTTTGATTTGAGTTTTGATTCGTATCTTTGATTCTCATAATCTAATAAACTAACTTAATTGTTTTGGGATTGACGTCATGATATCTAATAGTTCGGAAAACCGAGATGGTAGCCCTTTCATTTACCTCGACCAGATAAATGTGGGTTTCACAAAAGTATGTAGCTCGTCCAACTTTAATGTCATTAATCTAGATCGTTGTATTACGAGTCTTAAACTTCTAGTTAATCAAAAGTCAAATTTCTAATGGAACTAAAATCCAAATACGTTGGGTTGGAAAACATGTTTGAGAATATTGAAGAAAAGAACAAATCAGTCCCTTCTTAAAATTGATCAATTAAACAAAGATCCAGTTGAGGCTAAACATGTGTTCAAAAATTGGGAAGACAATAAAAATGTGTTAAATTTTCTCACAAATCAATCCAAGAATTGCTATAGGGTTGCCGGTCTTGGTTTTAAATGGAACACTATTTCAAGCTATTACGTACATTTAAAACCAGAATCTTCAAAAAACTAAACTTTCGAAGGAGGAAATATGTTGATCTTCGCGAATACAGTAACACGTTTCTCCCTTCCCTCTATTGCTTTGTAATGTAAAATTCGTGGCTATTGAATGATTAGCTCATCCCATTTTTTGAAAGAAAAATTTGGACAAAATTGATGAAAGCGAAAAGATATGTAGGAATGGAAATCAAACTAACTTAATAGAAAGATATTACAAAAATAGCCTAAGTTCTTAGTCTGACAATCAAGATATTCCTAAGTTAGATATCTTAAAGAAGAAAGTAAATACCTATTCTAATTTCGACGGTATATAAAAACCGATTCGAAAATGCGGTAGGAATTGAAATGTCACGATTTTTTAATTCATGTCAAAACGATAGAAAATAAAGAATATCTTTTACATATATACCAAGTTTAAAAAATTATAATCAATGACCTAGAGGGTATAATTATTGGATTTATTTCAATAAATAAAAATTAGCTTGAACAATAAATTTGCTAATAAAGTTGCAGCCACGATCAATTAGACTTCACCTTTCTCTCAAATTTTTTCACTAACAGTAAAGATAAAAAATACTTCATTTTTCCCTCGGTAATGGTTGACAAGACGATAATAGTACAATCGGATAATCAACCCATTAAATATTTTCTCAATATAAAAAGGCAAACAGATGAATGAAACCACCTTGAAATGAAATTAGTAAACAAATGATCAGGACGCATATGTAAAGCGTACTTCGTAATATAGACGGAGCAAATACGTGATATATGAAGAATAATTCGACAATATGTACCTTGTTTAAGTAACCTACGATGAACAATTCACTTAAGACAAGGCCATACATAGTGACATTATTATTAATTAAAAGAAAGAATCCTTGATCAACCCTAAAATATTACGCTTAGTCTTTGATGAAGTCTACTTAATAGAGTATAAATACGATGTTAAATTGTCTACAAATTGCATCACTCTCCAACCCAAACATCTTCCGTACATTTTTTGTACTAAAAAGTCACACACTTTCATACATCATAATCCATTAATACAAAAAAAATATACAGAAAGAATGGAAGGCATTAACTCAAAGAAGATGATGTTGGTGTTGGTAGTAATGGTGCTCATTTCCTTGCCAATAACTCCATCGTTGGCGTAAACTTGCACAATGACGGCTAAAAACCTCAACGACGATTGCAATGTAATTGAAACAGAAGCGCAGCTCCAACTTTGTTGCGCTGAAATTAACCTAGCCCTCGAAAACGACCGCCTCTGCTTATGTCTGTTATTATTCACTGTTTATGGTGACCGTGCTGATTTCGACTCCAAGGTCGACTCATTTTTCACCCCTTGCGGAATCACTGGTTCTTTTGATACTGTTTGCCCTGGTAAAATGTTTTTTTTTTAGTTATTTATTTTGGTAAAAAAAAATATACAAATTCTCATTTAATACGAACCAATTCGGTCTTCAGCTGAAGACAGGAGGCTAAATGTCACCAGTTTAACGACAAATGTAACCATGTGACAAACAACCAATTATAACTTAAGAAATGTTAGTAGTTACATTTGTGGTTAAACTGGTCAGATTTGACCCGTTTTTAGCAGAAGACGGAATTGGTCCGTTTTAAGGCTTAGAGGTTTCTTATCATCGTTATTCTAACAAAAAAACACTATTTTTGTTATGAAGGTGTTGCGCCCAGTCCTCTTTAAGATCCCTATGTTGAAGTTCTCACGACTCAATGTAAATTCCTTTCATTCATGTAATTACTTTTTCTTTTAAATCGTAATGTACATATTAATTGTATGGTTGTATTAATACTTTTCGTCTTTTATTTATTTTTGGGCAGGAAATTGTATGGATTCATCTTGCTTTTTGGAGCATTAATGAAGCATGGAGTTGAACTTAAAAGGTCATGTAATGTTCGTGTTGCCATATTGCTATCGTATTACAAATGTTTGTAATGAGCTTGAGATTTGAGAGTTTTATTCACGTATCCTATTAGTATGATTTGTATTGTGTATATCTCAATAAATTATCTTTATTGTTTATAATGTCGTCGTACTTGTCACCCGTTGTGACCAATTTTTCTATTTACGTACTCGTTATTGAATCATTTTCCTCGGAAGTGATGTGGCACCACAGAATGGTACTGAGTTTCTCTATCATCCTAATCCTAATTAAAATCTGAGAAAACTACAAATGTAAAATTCGTAATTTGTTTACGCAAAACTTTGAATGGCATGCAAATGTGTACTTCTTTGTCTATCGAAGAGCAGTTGGTCCCATTATTTACAATACCTCAATCGTAACTACTGGACTAAAACATACGGAATTTTCGGTTGGTAAATGTATAATTTGAAATTGATATTTGCAGAAAGATGTACCCAATTATATTCATCTCCTTTATATAAAAGAAAAAAAACATTTCATTTCTTCCTATTGGTCATTGATTTTCAAGGATTTAAATAAATTTTTAATTAGGTAGGACCCCTAACATTCTTCCTACACAATTTATTGGGAAAAAGGATTATACATCGGATGTACTAACTCATAGTAGTATGAATTTGAGTTTTTATGCATTTTTTTTAGCTTTTTAAAGTTTATAAATTACATTTTAAATCTTATATGTGATGTATTTTGAGTTTTATTGTAATATTGTTTGAGCTTAATGTTCAAAATAATGAACTCAAAAACTTTATATTAAAATTCATAATTTTTAATACTACACTCAAAAAACTTTATTGTAAAGCTCAAAAACTATATTATATGTGGTAGTACATCAGATGTACAATCCACTTACTGTAATTTATTACTCTCTCCTAATTTTGTTAAATAATTACTTGCTCTATCTTCCTCTTTCATCATCTTCTTTCATCATCTTCTTCTTATTATAATTAATCTAACATGAAACCATACATTACAATATCAACATACAAAAATTAAATTATAACAATAAAAAAAATACAAATAATCAATAAAATTGCGATAACCCAAACTTTTTTTAAGAATAATTTTAAAATTCTGAAAGACGTGGACATTTGTCAAAAAAGAAAAATTATACAATGAATAATGATAGGTAAAAAATAAAACATAAAAATGATATATTTTAATGAAGACTAAATGAGTCAAATAGTTAGACGCCGAATCTCATAAAGGCGGCCTGGGCCTTATAGAAAAAAGAAATATTTGAAGAAAACAAAATTTGAAGGCGGGTTATTTCGGATTTAAAAGTAACTCGTGCATTTTTTTGCACGGGATTAAAACTAGTTGACAATTAAAACAAGTAATTCAAAGTGTAGATGCAGTCCTATAGAGTTCCTTATAGTAACTTACTCCATATTACTTTCCTTTAAAACAAAGTCGACATCATTGAACACTCACATCACAATCTCACCACCGTACCTCTATCATGGGAAACAGAGGCAGTGCCCGGCCCCCTATTGGCAATGAAATGCCGATATACGATCTGATTTATGTCGAACTTCATGAAGTACGGGAATCTGAAATCAACAATCAAAGCACAAGGAATTCCGAGCTAGAAATTTCCATCTACGAAGTCTCCGCCTATACAATAGGGTAATACAATTACTAATAATCCCCCATTATGGATTCTAACAAAATCAATACTATTACCCATAACCAAACCGAAAAATGTGAAAGAACTGACAAAACACTAAAGACAATAAATTCTTATCCATAATAGGATGACAAGGGAATGACTAGAGCGATCTACTGACAAGAAATAATGACCGAGAATGAATAAGAAGAGATTATTGATTAAGAGATGATTAGAGTGTGTGATTAGGGATTAAAAAAATGAGAAAATGAATAATTAGAGTATCATTAAGTCTAATATAAACCTAAAAAACTAAAGATAATAAACGGATCTGAACCGGATCCATTCTGTCGAGTACCCAACTCTTTCGGCTGACTGGCCATACCCGATTGAGTGCCAGAATACTCGCTCGAGTAACCACTTTACAGAATCGATCCTAAACTCCAACATCCACCCACAAGGTCTGAGTGTCTCCTTACTCGACCAAGTGGCCCCATTCGACCAGGTACCTCACCGAATGACCCCTATAAAGACGGAAGTATTACAGTAACATTATATCCTTCTCTCAATTTTGCAAAGATAGAAATGTCTTTTTTTTTTCTCTACTCGCGTACTTCCTTTTTGTGTCTAGGAAATAAAGATGGGCCGCCTTCTTCTTATAGGAAAAAGTAATGGTCATGAAATATAAAAATGGTCCCTAGACAAGTTCAAAGTTCACGCTACTACTCTTACTCCGAATATTTGACATCATCGTCTTGGTCATCCATTGGCTTTTTTTATTAGAATTATTAAAAATAATTTTACTTTATCTAAGCTTTCAACTCCGTTATCCAATTCTAATTCTTGTGATATTAGCAAGAGTTATAAACTTCTGTTTTCATAAATTCAATAAAGTCTAGTGCGACCCTTAATCTTTTATTTTTCTTTTTATGTTTAGAATCTCGCCATGTAGCTACGTTATTTTTGTAGAGCACTTTAAAAAATATATTTGGTTTTATCGAATATAACCACGCACACTTTTTAATCTATTTCGTACTTTAGTTGAAAAGTTTATAAACGTCCTATTCTTCAAGTTTTTTCCAATAGTGGAGAAGAATATATTAAATTGTCGACACTATTGTTGACAATGTTATTTCTCAACTAACGTCTCCACCTCATACACCGCAACACAATGGTTATGTAACACCCGCAAATTTAGCTATTTAATTTTATTAATATTTTATTATTATTATTTTTATTAGTTAGTTTTAATTTTAGATCTAAATAGTATTTCAGTGTAGTTGGGTAAAAACCGTGTCGTTTTTTGTCCATTATGAGTACATAATCGGACTCGGACTCTACGCGAAAATTCAAGTGGGTCAACCCAAAATGAGATTTGAGTATTTTATTATCCATTTTCTCGAAACAAATTCAGCATAAAACTCCACTTTCTTCCTCATTTTTCAGCATTATTCATCTTCCTCATCAACTCAAAACCTCCATAACCCAAAAAGCTTAAGACAAGTGCCATTTTTTCGTCTCTCAACTAAACTTCACGATTTTACACCATTCTTCTCCTCTCATTCTCCTTTTCCTTTTCATACCATAAAATCTCATCTTCCTCCAACTTTTAATAACACCCATTTTTTAGATCTAATCTTAAGACGACCATAATTTCACGTTTCTTAACGGTTAATTATTAATTAGTGTTCCGGAATCCTACACTGTCCTCCTACTTTCCAGGAGAAATATTGATCAAGAACAAGTTTCAAGAGGAGCTTTTCCAGAATTTGACTATTAAAGTTTACTATACATCATCACAATAACTTAATGTCTACAGTCATCCATTGGCTTTTTTTATTAGAATTATTAAAAATAATTTTACTTTATCTAAGCTTTCAACTCCGTTATCCAATTCTAATTCTTGTGATATTAGCAAGAGTTATAAACTTCTGTTTTCATAAATTCAATAAAGTCTAGTGCGACCCTTAATCTTTTTTTTTCTTTTTATGTTTAGATCTCGCATGTTTATTAGTATGATAATTATAAATACTACGTTATTTTTGTAGAGCACTTTAAAAAATATATTTGGTTTTATCGAATATAACCACGCACACTTTTTAATCTATTTCGTACTTTAGTTGAAAAGTTTATAAACGTCCTATTCTTCAAGTTTTTTCCAATAGTGGAGAAGAATATATTAAATTGTCGACACTATTGTTGACAATGTTATTTCTCAACTAACGTCTCCACCTCATACACCGCAACACAATGGTTATGTAACACCCGCAAATTTAGCTATTTAATTTTATTAATATTTTATTATTATTATTTTTATTAGTTAGTTTTAATTTTAGATCTAAATAGTATTTCAGTGTAGTTGGGTAAAAACCGTGTCGTTTTTTGTCCATTATGAGTACATAATCGGACTCGGACTCTACGCGAAAATTCAAGTGGGTCAACCCAAAATGAGATTTGAGTATTTTATTATCCATTTTCTCGAAACAAATTCAGCATAAAACTCCACTTTCTTCCTCATTTTTCAGCATTATTCATCTTCCTCATCAACTCAAAACCTCCATAACCCAAAAAGCTTAAGACAAGTGCCATTTTTTCGTCTCTCAACTAAACTTCACGATTTTACACCATTCTTCTCCTCTCATTCTCCTTTTCCTTTTCATACCATAAAATCTCATCTTCCTCCAACTTTTAATAACACCCATTTTTTAGATCTAATCTTAAGACGACCATAATTTCTTCGTTTCTTAACGAAATTTAATTCCGTTTAGTGTTCCGGAATCCTCTCACTGTCCTCCTTCTTTCCAGGAAAGAAAATATTGAATCTTTGAACTTTGTTTCAAGACCATTTTTCCAGAATTTCGGTTTTAAATTCTTATCATATTAATTGTCATAAAACGTGAAATTTTGAAGATTTGGGTCAAGGAAATCCGTTGGTATCGTTAGCTTGCTTGAGGATAGCTTATTTGAAGAGTTGGGTCAATGCCTGAAATCCGGTGGTATCCGTTGTGTTTTATGTGTTTTACGGTACGATGTATGAGAAAGACAAGTTCTTTGTTAATTGTTAATATGAATTCATGTTCTTACATGTTGGGTTGTTGAATTATGTCTCATATATATGTCTCATGTTGATGAAATTTGGTAGTGTGGATGATAATCCTCCCTCTTGTTGCTTAATCATGTGTTAAAGTTGAATTAATTTTGCTATGGTTGTATACTTGAGTGATATGATCATACTTATATGTTGTGTGGAATAATAATTAGTGATGGATTTAGGTTGTTGGGTTTGAGTTTGTATGCCTTAAAGTTGAAGTTGTGGTGTTAGTCGGAGGCTGGGAGTCCCAGCCGGTCGACCGGCCGCGGCCTACTGACCGACTGGGAAGTTCATGGTTGTTGTGTCAATTTCGGACATGAGATATTCCAACCAGCCGACCGGCCGCCAGTGGGCCGACCAGTTGGGAGTCCTCTGAATGTTAGATCGAAATTTTGAAAAATGGTAAGTGTCCCAGTCGGCTGACCGACCACCGGTGGGCTGATCAGCTGAGCACCCCTTGCACTTGGTCGTTTTCTTTGGAAATTGTAGCGAGCCCTAGCCGGCCGACCAGCTGGGAGTCCTCTGTGTTTCATGTTCGATTTTTGTTCGTGGCTTGGTCGCCCAGCCAGTCGTCGGTTACCTGATCGGCTAAGGACCCCCTGAAGTTCTCTTGCTCTCTCTCACATGGTTTCACATATATTGATTGCTATGGTTTGTTTACGTTAAATCCTTAACAAATGACGTAGGATATGAACTATACCTTATCGCACATGCTTAATTCACATTATTGATGACGGTTTTGAATGGTTCAGTTGTTGAGTTTTGTATACCTTGAGTAGTCGGTCTAGTCTTGTCTTTTGGAAGATGGAACTCCAATTTCACGTTAGTACCCTTATACTCGTTAGACTTGATGTCAGAGCGATGAGGGTACATTCCTTTGGTGCATGCGCATTTGTTAGTGGGAATATGACTAGGGGCAATTATGGGCCGGGCTTCGACCAAAAAAAAAGCCCATTGGTAGGGCTGGGCTGAGTCGGGCCAAATAAATGGGCTTATTTTGTGAGCCCAAATCCGGCCTAAGTGGGCAAGTTTGGGCTCAAATGGGCTTTTCGGACCCCTAAGATTTACGACTTGTCAGGTGATTTAAATAGTCGCATATCGCCTACTAGTATGCTAAATGCATGCTTTAATTATAAAATTAATACAATTGGTAAAAACAATGATGAGCCGCAAATGATTTGCTTGATAAAAGACATCTAAAGGCAAATATAACAATCTTAGAACGCTTCATCATGTACTCATAGATATAATCTCTCAATGATTCTTGCTTGTGACGGATCTATTCGTCACAACCTTGTGACGGGTCGGATCCCTCTCACAAGCTTGCAAGTGGGAGGGCAAGTGGAAAACGTACAAATGGTTTCCCACTTGGTCTCCCACTTGCAAGCTTGTGAAAGAGATCAGACCCGTCACAAGCTTGTGACAGATAGTGACCGTCACAAATGAGAATTTGTGATAATCTCTATTAAGAAGACATCGCTCTTTAACTTTAATGAATGTACATGGTTTTTCGAGTTTTTCTTTTAAATTTTATTGTTACTTTTATTTATATAATCTTTAAAAAGATTCTTCTTTAGTATATTTGGGTCGGGCTGGGCCAAACTTTGGGCCCAAAGGTTGGCCCAAACCCGGCCATAGCCCTTTTTAGGCGGTCCATGGCCCTTTTTGGGCCTAAACGATCGGCTCAAGCCCTTTAAAGTAGAGGGATGGGCTAGGCCGGGCTACTGGGCTTGGGCTGTTTGATCAGCTCTCAGTATGACGACGTTGTTGGGAGGCGAACGCTTAGCGTTGATCGACCCGTCCGTCACATGTTATATTCTTGCGAGGTGGTGACATTGCTTGTAGCGTACTTTCTTTATTTAAATTGACCTCTTCTTTCGTGTCTTTAAGCCAGATTTAGATGTTTGAACTCTTTCCGCCTCATTCGTTGTCGCCCATGCCGGATTTGGGGTACTCAACTTCTATTATGTCGATCGAGTCTTGGATGTGGGACGCCTTACCACATGTCGAATAGGGAAACGCTTTATCCTGAGAGTCTGGCCAGGTTTAGACAAGGACCGTATTTTTATCGTAGTCGTACCGGGAGGATCAGAGTCATGAGTATGCGAAATGCCTTATCGCATACGGTTCAGGGAAACACTTTATCCCGTGGACTTGTTCGTCTTGGTCATGAGTATGCGAAATGTGTTATCGCATACGGTTGAGGGAAACGCCTTATCACGTGCACTTGCATTTAACCTGTCTTGCAAAGTACTGATGCTAGTGCGTGTCATTTACCGTAAGAGTATGTTTGATTCACATGATGGTTTATTGATTGTGTATTGTGTAGTTGAATGCCTATTATTATTTCGTGTGTCTGGTGTCTAGCCTCTTCGATTACTCACACTTTATTTGGATCTATTTGTTACTTGATAAAACAGAGGTAACCGACATGTTCGCATTTCTTGTCTATGGTGGAAAAACAAGTTTCGAAACATGTTAATTGTGCGCATTGATAATAGGACGGAGTTTCATTGTATGGCGAGGACAGAGTTTCATTGTGTGACGAGTTTTTTTTCCAGCATGCATTCAAATTGAGACGTCTTGCGTTGGTACGCCACAACAAAATGGTCGTGTTAAACGCAAGCACCGTCACATTTTGAATGTCGCTCGTGCTCTTCTTTTTCAAGTTAATTTGCCAAAACATTTTGGGGTGAGTGTATACTTACAGTTGCGTATTTAATTAATCGCACATGATCTACTCTACTCGATAATAAGTCACCCTATGAATGTTTATTTAGTCACTCGCCCTCTTATAAAAATTTAAGAGTTTTTGGGTGTCTTTGTTTCGTTCATAATCAACCAACAAAGGGTGATAAATTTGAGAAATGGGGCCGAAAATGTATTTCTGTCGATTATCCTTATAATAAGAAGGGATGGAAAGTCTATGATCTTGCATTGAGTCGAAGTCATTTTTCGTTTCGCGAGATGTTCAGTTTCATGAATCCCTGTTCCCTTTTGCACCCGCTACTCCTCCCCATATTCCCACTAATGTTCCTTGTTCCATGGGTATGGGCATTTCCATGCTCCGATTTAGGGGACGCCTACAACGGAGACTGACCAGGCTGTGGCCACAGGGGGTCTGATGATGTTGACCGGGGGGAGACGGTTCCGCCGAAGGGACCATTCTTATCGGGGAGGGGGGGTCTGATGATGTCAATGGAGGCTTTTCTTTAGAGGAGGACAATGCTACTGTTCATAACACCTCCCTTGGATGTGGGAGACGACTTAAATTTTCTAATTCTTGTCTACGAGGCTACATTCTTGACACCACACAAAGACCATCCTCACCTTCTCTTTCACCGAGTCCGCCTTTGTCGCCTTCAGGTACGCCTTATACTTTGGCAAATTATGTTAATTGTAATAATTTTCGGATAGACATCGGAATTTTTTTGTTGCTATTACTGCAGGTGTCGAGCCTCCTTCCTTTAAAGTGGCTATTCGTGATGATGAGTGGTGTCGGGCAATGCAAACTTAAGTTGATGCTCTTGAACGTAATGGTACATGGGTTTTGACCGATTTTCTGTCTAACAAAAGGGCTTTTGGATGTCGTTGGGTTTTTAAAATTAAGTATAAATCTGATGACACTATTGAACGTCTTAAAGCTCATCTGGACGTCTTTTTAAATCATCATGTGGAGGGTTTGGATTATGGAGAAACGTTTGCTCCAGTCGTAAAAAAAAGGTTATCATACGGGCTTTCTTAGATGTTGCTGCAATCAAAAAATGGAAACTATATCAGATGGACGTTCATAATTCTTTCTTCCACGGAGATTCAGATGAAGAAGTGTATATGAAACTTATCAGGGCTTTAGTAAAGGTAAGGAATAAGGAAAGGTCTGCCGATTAAAAATAATTCTTTATGGTCTTCGACAGGCTCCTCGTTGCTGGTTTGCTAAGCTTGTCGCTGCCCTTTGTGACTATGGGTTTCATCAATCCTACTCCGACTACTCTCTATTTTCTTATTCGCAGGATGAGGTACATCTATATGTTTTGATCTATGTTGATGACGTTGTCATTGCGGGTAATGACTCCACTATGGTGGCCACCCTTAAAGGTTACATGGGATGGTGTTTTCATATGAAAGATTTGGGACCACTAAAATATTTTCTTGGGCTCGAAGTAGCTCGGAATTCTGAAGGAATCTATCTTAGTCAGCATAAGTATGCTCTTGATATCATTTCTAAAACGGGGTTTACTTGGGGCGAAACCAGTAGGTACTCCAATGGAGCAACACCCATCAACTCAGGTTAGCTTCGGGTCCTCCTGTGGCAGACGCCGAGTCCTACCGTCGTCTTATTGGACAACTTGTCTACCTTGTTGTGACACGACCAGATTTGTCTGCGCTCTGATAGTTATTTTACTGTTCCTAGATAGATGGTGCGATTCTGACTGGGTAAGATGTCCTTAACCCGTCGTTCACTCACAGGATGGTTTGTCTTTCTTGGAGGTTCCTCCATTTCTAGGAAAACCAAGAAGGAACATACTGTCTTCCGCTCTTCCGCTGAAGCCGGGTATATATCCATTGCCTCTATTGTTTGTGAGTTAAAATGGTTACAAGGGCTCATGGTGAGTTTGGATGTTCCTTATCCTTTACCCATGACACTTTTTTGTGATAGTCAGTCAGCCTTGCACCTAGCTTATAACCCGGTTTTTCACGAGCGCACAAAACACATCGAGATCGACTGTCATTTTGTTTGCGATGCCATTATGGATGGTTTAATTAAACTAACTCATGTTCCCACACGCGGGCATCTAGCTAATATATGTACTAAGGTCTTGGGTGCGACACAATTCGTCTACATTCTTTGCAAACTGGGCACTCTCGATCTTCATGCTCCAGTTTGTGTGGTGTGTGTGTGCGTGTGTGTGTGTGTGTTAAGATTCAATGTATTCTAGATGGTTCATGAATAGCTTTATAACTAGCATTTATGTGACTCTCTAGGTTCGGCCAAAAGTGTAATATATAACCTCTTTGTTATGCCTAATAAGAATCAGATTGAAATCTTCCCCCTTCATTTTTGTAACACTGGTTAATTATATGACTTACCTTAGGCGTAACCTCATTTCTTGGGTATCCAGTAACAACGAGCTATTGCTCGTTATTGTATCAAGGCTGAACTTTCTGCTGTTGAGCTCAATTGTCTTTCTTCGTTGCTTTCTGAACTCGGCCGGGTCAATGTCATTTCTCGTACCAATTTTTGTGAGAATAAGGGTGCTACTCACTACTCCGCTAATTCTTTTTTCATTCCCGTATGAAACATTTAGCTATTGAATGAATTTCATTTTCTGCGTGAGCAGGTTCATGTGATGTTGCGTGTCTCTCACGTCTTCTTACAAAACAGTTTTGTCGTCACATTTTCTGCTACTGCGCTCCAAGATTTGACTTGTTATTTGAACGTCCATCTTGCGGAAGCGTAGTGGAAATATTACTTAAAATCAAGATAGGTTGTCGTCTTGCTAAACTTTCCTTATTATTATACTTCGTAACTATGATTTCTTGGTATTAATTTAGGAATTATTAAGGGGCTAGATTTTCACGATAATATCGAACTGCCCCTTTTGAAGAGTGATATGACGCCTTCCGGTGCAACAAAGAGTCAGAATGTTCCTATGGATCACAGCGCACGACCGTCTTATGACTAATGTTAACAGAGTACGAAGAGGAATGGAAGATGATCCAATGTGCCCTAGGTGCTTTAACAAAGAAGAAACTACGAAACATTTATTGCGCTCTTGTCTGGTCTTGAAGGCTATCTGGATTCATGTAGCTGGACTGACCTCCTCCTCAAATTTTTTCAACGGTCACTTCTTTCCTTGGCTGACTAATAATGCCAACAACAATATCATTAACGCCCCTCGGGACTGGTCTTTGAGTTTCGCAATTACGTGTTGCTGGATTTGGAAGTGGAGAAACAATGTTGTTTTCAGGCGTGCCGACGAAAATCCTATATATTCCCGGGAATTTATTTTGAACCAATTTGAAGCATCCAAGATAGCGTTTGATAGATTCTCGCTATTTATTCCGAGACGAGGTACGGGAAGTAGAGAATTATTAGTTAGATGGTTACCTCCCTCCCATGGATGGATGTTACTCAATACTGAGGTGTCTGAAATGGTAACCTAGGGCAGATGGCTGTGGTGGAATTTTGAGAGACGAGACGGGTAATTTTACGTCGGCCTTCAATTTCTCGTCAGGTATCTGCTGCTTTATGCGCGCCGAATTACTAGCCTTACAAACTGGGTTAGAAAGAGCTAAACAGCTTGGAATCCGCAAGCTTATTATACACATGGATTATGAGTCCTGTATCCGCCTTATAAAGGAGGAGCAATTGGTTAGTAATAGCCCAAAATTGGTGTTAAAAAGGTGCAATGTCCTTATTAAGGGAATAAACGATTTAGTCAAGATGGAGCATACATATCGTGAGTCTAATCGAGCGGTTGATTGGCTTGCCCATCGGGGTGTCATTTCCGAACTAAATCCTACCATTATTGATGTTCCGCCCTTGGAATTACGATCTATTTTGCGAGAAGACATTCTTGGGGTAGCTATTCCCCGTGTATTAGCAAGTTAGAATTCGGGGTTCGTCCCTCTTATCTACCAAAAAAAAACAATTGTGAATATTCCATTTCCTTACCTAGAATAATTGGAGACTTAGATCTCTTGTACTATGTAAAATACTCTTAAATCGTGGTTATTATATTCAAGCAATAAAATACTCCCTCCTATCCAATCCAATGTACCCACTTTTCATTTTTGAACAATCCAATCCAATGTACCCATTTCCTTTTGTGTAACATTTAGACCATTTTATCCTTGCAAACCCATTTAATTACATACAATGTCATCAAATATACTACTTTTCAACATTAAAATTCAAGGGTAATTTACGACTTTTTACTATTTGTGAGACATTTTTCTTAAAACTTGTGTCCAGAAACACATGTACATTGGATTGGGTAGGAGGGAGTAGTAACCTGGTCAATATCTTACATAATATATTCCGTAGTCAATGACTTAGTGAAGATTGAAGGTTTATTCACAATTTATTGTATATATTCTTACTAGTTCTACCATGTAGCTAGAATCGTTCAATGGGTCTTCGGGACATCTAATGGAGGCCTCTAATGCCACAGTGGATTTTTGTTCATCCACGGAAAATTGTACCTACTTTAGAGCATCCACATTGAATAGTTTATCATTTTCCTCTTTATTATTTCTTCCAATTTTTTCATTTGGGTACATCCGTCTCTCTTTTTTCTACTTCAATTTCCACTTTCTTCATCCTCTTCCTCTTTTTTCCCCACATCAAAGAGGACACTACTTTCCTCTATTTTCCACTTTTTTAATAGACTTTGTTAAATTTAATCTGAATAGAGACCATATACTTATTTTCTCTCTTGTATGACACTTGAGCCAAGACAAGGACGTCCTCCAAAAATAGAGGATGTCTTTCTCTTATTCTTCCGAAAGTATGCAAAGAGGATGTTGCGACATTAAAGAGGAAATCCCATTAACACTCTCTCTCATCTAAGAGGATGAGCAATTCTTTTGAATGTGGATGCTCTTGAAGTTTTGGGAATTCGAAGCATCAGTACCCCGTGAATTAGTCTAAATAACTGGTAAGATAGGGAAGATTTAAAAAAAGAAAAGAAAAAAGAGTGACAACAATCAGAAAGATTCAAGAGTGGTATCAATGTATTATTATAATTTAGCGACAAGTGGGATGAAGAAAAGATCCTCAGTCACATAACATTGTAAACTTATACAAGTAACAGCTTTTTGAGTTCAGACCAAGTACAAATTTAATTAAGTGAAATTCAGGACCTTCTAATTCCAGTTCATTTTATTTAGTATTATTTTAGGGAAGACATAAAGTCACTTCGAGATTACTAATACCACTTATATTTGTGAGACGGTGAATAATAACATGTCCTTAGACTTATGTTATATTGTAGTGACATTAACAAAAAAGCGTTGTGGCATATTTTAAGTCCTTCAATTTATTTTAGGCTATTGAGTTCCATTATAGCAGTTATATATGTTAAGCCTAAACCTTTTAAAATAAACATCATGTCTGATTTCGATCCTAGTAGCATCTTAGCTGTTTTGTATAAACGGTTTTTCTAACGTGTGCCCTAAGGGCACACATTAAGAGTCCAAATAAAGAAAGAATCAAAGGAATTTAACATGAAAAATGTAAGTATCAATTCATTTTTACCATATTTAATCAAATATCCTTTGATTCTTTCTTTATTTAGACTCTTAATGTGTGCCCTCAGGGCACGCGTTAGAAAAACCGTTGTATAAATATGACCGTCAAATGGTTAAATGTATAATTTAGATGATGCGGAACAGATGGACAAATAATTAAGCAAAAATAATTTTAGTTGAAAGGAATTCATTATCTTGTTAAATAACATAAAAACACGATGTCTACTTCTTGTCTCATTTAAGGCCGTTATAAATTAACAATTCTCTCACAAACACTATTTACTTAAAGGCCATTCTTAACCATATTTAAAGAGGTTGTGAGTGTAATCTTAACCTATAGTTTTTTTTTTTTTGGTTTAAATGAGCGCACAATGCCGTAGGTGCAAATCGAACCCCAACTTCATGGTTAGGATAAGATTGCTCTTACCACTACATATAGTTATTAATTTTTTTTTAAATGAGCGCACAATGTCGTTGGTGCAAATCGAACACCAACTTCATGGTTAGAATAAGAGTGCTCTTACCACTTGGGTTACCTTTTCTTCTCAACCTATAGTTATTATTAACCATGCTGTCTTTGATCCACGCGGTTCCACATGAAACCCAAATTTTAAGCCCAAAAATCAAAGTAACGTAATGATTAATATATGTAATGCATTAAAAAACTCAATAAAATGTATTGTCTCAATGGTTATTAAGTGAATTTCGGTTGATTTTTATAAGCTATAATAAATATTATATAGGGGTTCATCTTTAGATTTCGCACAAGGGCCGAAATCTCCAAGACGGCCCTGAGTTTACTCCCGAGAATTTGTATGTGTGAAGAGACTTTATCCAAAAGGAAGAACTCTTCATAAACCTTAAGTCGTCTTAAACAACCGCGTTGGCCTTTGATTAGTTCTACTATTAAGTAGTGTATAAATTGGACGTTTCCTTATTTACAAATTGTGTCATTCCCCAACATAAACTATCATACATCACTAATATTACAAATTACACAAATAATGGAAGGCATTAACATTATGAAGATGATGTTGGGTTTGGCTCTACTGGTGTTGATTTCGCCATCATCGGCGCAAACTTGCGTGTTATCCGCGGACACCATTCTCGCCGATTGCTTATCACCAGTATCGGAAGAGCAAGCCCAACGTTGTTGCACCGAACTGGATCTCATCGCCGACAGGGACCCTATGTGCTTTTGTTTTATATTTGTCACTGCTTCTATACAAGAACCCGCTTTCCAAAAAAATTTCCTCTTTTGTGATATCACTAATTCATTTGAATCTCATTGCCGAGGTGACTAAAGGGTTTTTCTTGTCTCCTTTTCTCTCCTTTTAAACGATATGAACTACTCGTATTACTTTCTCCGTCTCAATCATTCGTTTGCATTTACCTAAAATAGCGCGCAAAAATAAAATGGCAATCAAATTATTAGGACAAACGGAGTGGTGATTTTTCTTGTATTTCTCCAATCGTAATGTTCATATACTTGGGATGGGCTATTTAGTAGTGTAACTCGTTCCTACTTCCTATTCACCTAAAAATAATTTTCCCTTTGTCACAATTACTTTTTTGCTTTGATTAAAATACCATTTAAAAAGAATTAAAAAAAAAAACAACCAAATGATTGGGACAAAGGGAGTACTTTCTACTTTGTCCTTACATAATTGTTTAAAATTGATTTGATTATGTAGGTCGTGCAAGCATCAGTCCAACCGGAGGATGAAGTCCTGTTAGATGCCAGGAGTTGAAGATGAAGATCTATAATGTTAATGTACATAAATAATTGTTTCATACGGTTTGGTGTATTTGGATAACAAAGAAAAAAATTGATGTTGTTAGGATCGAACCAACCTAAATTATGAGTACCATCTCTCATAATTCTAACTAAACTCGCTCGATTGTTGTTAATTCTCATATGTTTGCTGGTTATGTCCAAGGAAAAATATGTTTCCTTGTTTGTTCTCATATGTTTGCTGGTTATGTCCAAGGAAAAATATGTTTCCTTGTTTGTAATGTGTTGTGACCTTAAAATTGTGTAATTTTACTAAGTTGATTGAATTTGTTCATAACTAAATAAGTAATTTCTCTATTACGTGTTTTATAAAATCTATCGTGTCATTTACTTTCTTTTTGAAACATCTTTATGCATATGAAATCAAACATCGATAATACCCTATGAGCACTTAGATCAACAAGAAAGGGGTTGTTTTAGATTAATCAGAGGTCTTGTGTTCGAGCACTAGTGATCCTACCCGGCTCAAATTCGGATTAAATAGAATGGTCTGCACCAAAAAAATCAAACATCGATAATGATAATTTCTTAATTAATTTAATTTCACGTCTTATATAGTTGGACCGACCTAGGGGTGTTATCAAGCCGAGCTGAGCCCGAGCCTGACTTTGCTCGACTTGTGATCAAGAACTAAAACTTGAACTCGAGCCGATCTCGAGCTTACCCGAGCTTGAAAAAAATGCGCTCGTTACCAAGCTTGCGAGCTTGAGCCAAACTCGAGCTCAAATCGAGCCTATGTATAATTGTTGGGTTTTTGATTTTTCCTCTTCCGATATTTTCATTAACAAGGTTTGAAAGTTATATGTAAAAATATTTGCTAAATAAATGAGACATTTGATATGTGTGATACAAAGATATAGTCATAATAATTTTTTGATATAAAATATAACCAATATCTTATCTAATCGTACAAGTTCGAACTACTCGCGAGCTTTTCGAGCCGAGGCCGAGCCCGAGCCGATCTCGCACAACCGAGCTTTGACCGAGTTTTGACCGAGCCGATCTCGAGCTACTCGTGAATTGTCTCGTCTCATTATCACGCCTAGGTCACCGGCCCAAGTTCATTTATATTTTATACTCTAACAAAAAAAGAAAAGGAATCAAGTCAGTAACCATCTCAAGTTTTATCGTCACCTTTTTTTTTCCGATTTGTTCAAAGTTGATAGCTTTGATTATTAGTCTCTAGTATGTTCGTTTATTCCTTTGTGCACCCGTCACCGACGATGTTATTATTACGTCAAGAAAATATTCTTCTAAAATGAAAAATATATGGAAAAACTTATAAGATGCATTACTACTCGAGCTGGTAAAAAGATTAGGCTACCCTAGGGGTGATGATGAGATAAGACAGTTCACGAGTAATTCGAGATCGTTGGCTCGCTGAACGCTCAACTTGTGTGACACGAGCTCGGCTTAGGCTCGGGTTCGGCTCAAGTGCTGAATGAGTCAAGCCGAGCAAACACTAGCTCGGCTCGAAAAGCTCGCGAGCAACTCTAACTTGCATGATTAGATAAAATATTGCTCATAATTTATAAAAGTTCTTTATCATAATTATATCTTTATATCACAGATATCAGATGTCTCACTTATTTGCCAAATATATTTAGATTTAACCTTCAAGTCTTTTTATTCAAAGTATCGGAATAAAAAAAATTGAGAGTTATATATGGGCTCGATTTGAGCTCGAGTTTGCCCCGAGCTCGCGTTAAAACTTGCAAACTTGATAACGAGCACAATTTTTTCAAGCTTGGGGAATGTAACACCCGTAATATTAGCCGTCATAATTTAATAATGTTATATTAATATTAGTTAGCGTAATTTTAGATTTAGATTAGAACTCAGCTTTTTGTGTCTAATCTAGCAAATCCGAGTCCAAAATCGGACTCTACTCGTAATTTCATGTGGGATACACCTTGGGTCACATGTTGGGCCTTTTTCCCATTCTTTACTCACTCAACCTAGACCAACCCACACTCATTTTCCACTTAACTTTTCAGCAACATTCACTCTCCTTTAACCTCACAAAAACACACAAAACCCTAAACCATCACCATTGTTGAACTTCAAACTTTTCCACTTAAATCCTACCTTATCTCACTCAATTCTAACCCAAATTCATTGATTCTTGGCTAGTTCTTCTTCTTTTCTTCTTCTCTTTCTATTAAGGTAATAAAAATCCCGTCTTTGTCACTTTCGTTTTCTCATGTTTTTCTCAAGGTGAAATAGTCATCTTTTTATATGAATTTGTAGGAGGAGACTTTAAGATCCCGACAAGGACTACTATCTAGTGGAGGAAGAGCTAGAAGACGAGTGAAGACGCAAAATGGCAACGGTGAAGGGTTACTCGATATCAATATGTATTTTATGTGTTAATTGTTGTATTTACTAGTGAAAGATGAATTCTTTGTGTTGATTTCACATGAATAAGTGTTTATTACTCATTTATATGTTTAATCCATCTCATATGCTTATTTTATGTTAATCTTATGCAATGTTACATATATGTTGTTGGTTTCAATCATTCATTGTTGTTAAACTTGTGTGTGGATCTATTTTGGGGAAGCCATGGTTGAGTTTAGAACAAAGAAGAGCTGTCTCGACCCAAGTCACGGGCGTGACCTCTATGTCACGGGCGTGAAATAAGAGGCAGAACCAAAACCCTTGCGTGACAGACCTTTCATGGGCGTGACATGCAAGTCACGATGGTGAAATTCCTGTCACGAGCGTGACATACAAGTCACGGTCGTGACGACTGCAGTTTTCCTGCACTGACCCATTTTCGTAAAATGATCATATCTCCTTTGTTACTTGCTTCTTTTCGGCTTGTGACCTACCGTTAGAACCGTACGAGAATAATCTATCACCTCCACTTGGATTTTCTGCATTTGTATATCTAGAACTCTAGTTATGACCGTTTGAAGTGGACCCTTGGTTTAGAAGGTTTTCAAACTTGTTGTTTTGAGATGAGATCTATGTTTCTTATTCATTATACTTCTTAAACTTGGTCTAATGCTTATGTAATCACGTATTGTCTCATGTTTATCATTGTTCTATTTATATTATGATTTATCACATGTTTGGTGACGGTTTTTAGTATGTCCCCTCTTGAGTCAGTTCTACCTTATGTATTTGATTTGAGCACTACTTGTTGAGTGCTATGAACTTTCAATGCGGTTACACCTTATCCTCGTTAGACTGGAATGTCGGAGCAATGGGGTGTATCCTTAATGCTTGTATGCATGTTTTAGTGGGGATATGACGACGATGTTTGGAGGTGAACGCAATGCGTTGATCGACCCGGCTGTCAAATGTTGTATCCTTGCGAGGTGGTGTCATTGCATGTAGCGTACTAGCTTGACTTTTGACTATAGATATCTTTCCGCCTTTTTCGTGTGGTTTAGCTGAATTTGGGGTACTCGACGTCTTTGTATGATCGAGTCTTGGATGTGGAACGTCATACCACATGTCGAATCGGGAAACGTCTTATCGCAAGAGTCTGGCCACGTTTAGACTCGGGCCGTATTATTATCGTCGTCCTGCCGGGAGGATTAGAGTCTTGTGTGTGCGAAACGTCATATCGTACACGGTTCAGGGGAACGTCTTACCTTGTGGACATGTTTGTCTAGGTCATGAGTATATGAAACGTCTTATCGTATACGGTTCAGGAAAACGTCATATCCCGTGGACTTCTATTGGCTTGTCTTGCTTTTGTACACGATGCTAGTGCATGCCATTTACCATGAGAGTTATGTTACTATATTCGTATGTTTGGATGGATGAGTATATGATTGATTACTTGTAACCGTTGGATGACTTGGCGTGGTTTGTATGTCGAGTCTCTACCTTATCAAGTATATGCCACTAACGGTGAGATGTAAGCCCTAGTGTATATATAGTTGCCTAAGGGTGTCTTTCCCGAGTCTGTTCATAATCTGATGCTTACGGTTTGGTATTCCATATGCCTATATCATATTATATTGAAGTGCACGTTTGTACTTCACGTGACTCACTTGTATATATTTGCTTCTACATGTTTATTACCGTTTATGTATGTTTACTTGTGATATGGCTGGGAGAACCCGGAGTTACTCCCCACTAACTGTGACGTTCATGTTTCATGAATGAACAGGTTGCTTGCTTGGATCTTTCTTGCCTTTTGGGGTTCGGGTATGAGCTAGCGGGTGTCGGCCCTGATTCTCCCCCTTAACGTTTTAGCTAGTTCGCTAGACTCTTTTACGCTTGACTACATTTTGAGAGACTACGTCTCCTTGTAGTACTTCATGCTTTAGTTTGTAATTTTCTTGACATTCCTCGTACCTTTCTTTTGGCATGTAAAAGTTTCGAAAATCTCGTATTTTTCGCTATTTAAATCGGATGCTTGTTATGTTTATTTTCCGCTATCGCGAGGGTTGTCACGGGGAAACTCGAGCTCGAGTTTTGGTCTTGAGCACAAGCCGAGCAAGGCCTAGCTCGGGCTCAACTCGGCTTGTTAACACCCCTAATCTACCCCACCAAAATAAGAAAATTTGGTGAACGGGAACTAAGGCAAGGTTAAGTCCACAAGTGAAAGAATCTTATTTACCTTAACTTGGCCTAAATCAAAACCGACTCGAGATGAACCTTTGTAATGACTAGTCTGGTCAAACTGGCGAGTTACAGGTTGGGTAAATATGGGTTCGAGTAAATTTCATTTCTGATGTATTTCGGGTCAGTTAAAATGCGATTCAAGTTTATATGGGTTCCATGTATAGTTGGCGTCTATAAACGGGCATAAAGTCTCACTTGTGACCAGTTGCAAGCTTGTGACATTTGACAAGCTCTCTCCCCTATGCTTTGCCACTTGCAGTTGTGACAAACTCGTCTGTCACAAATGAAAATTTGCCATAAACAGTTCCGTCAAAATGGTTCGTCAATTGCTAGCGGAACAAAGACAGCCTCATTTACAAGCAGGGGCGAACCCAGAATTTATTTTCTGGGGTAGCAAATAAAATTTAGCTTATAAATATCGATAAATTTTGAAATCGAGAAAAGTATATATAACTTATTAAATGTAATTCACAAATCTATAACGAGTACAATGACAACTTACTTACTTACATAATAACTAAAAATATTGTTACTTCCTAATAAAATTTCAATTTTAGTAATTTATGAGCAATTAATTTTTTTGTGTTCTATTTCATCGATTAAACTTTTCATGTTGCAATTTAGCAAATTTTCATTAATTTTATTTTATACATCTAGAATTTTTTAATTATTATTGATTATTAATTCACCATAAAAAATAAACTCTATATAATAACATTAGAGAAAATAAAAATGTGGTACCCAAAACGTTCATTCAAAAATATTTATCAAAGAAAATATTTGGTTGCTAAATAGTTAATACGGATTTACTTTCTTAAGGAAAGTTTAATAGAATAATTGACTTTAGATATTCCCCGTATTATTACTTCACATAAGCATTTATTTAAATGCAGCAAAAAAAGGGGTAAATGCATGTACTGGGGGTTGAACCCAAGACAACAAATTGAAAATCAAAGTCTTTACCACTGAGCTACAAGATATTCACTACATAATTAATGAGATAACATTTACTTATTTACTATACAGTAATATTTGGGTAGAAAAAATCCGCCAACTAAACCAATTTTTTTGTGTTTGGGGTAGCGGGGGCGACCCCTTGCTACCAAGTGGGTTCGCCCCTGTTTACAAGCAACCTCACATATGGTAGGATATCATAATGGAACGATTAACCTTGGACGGGTTTACTCATCTTTGATAAACTGCACATCATAGGTGATGCAGATTGGTATACTTGTTAATTCATAGAATGCTCTCTCTCCCCGATTATTGTAATTACCATGTTTCATCTCTAGTGTCGTGGAAAAGAAAAATGTGAACTACTACAAATTGCTGATGTGTCCACCAAGGCTTTAGGAGAACGACATAATCATCATTTTGTGTCCAAATTGGGCTTGTTGGTAAGGCTGAGCAAAACAGTATACCCAATATGATTTTTAAAATCACAGATTTGCTAATATTGATTCTACCCGTTTTAACCGTGTACTTGGTTTTTGTATACCCGGTTTTTTCGTTTATCCGGTTTTCGTATACCCGGATACGGATTTAGGTTGTTCGTTGTTCAATTTCTTACATCCGCGATAAAATCAATATATCGTAAACTTAAATTTGATAAGAGTTTACATGTTCAAGTAATCAAAATTTTCAATATTCATTACACAAATGAGTCGAGAACTTAAAAGTGGAAAATTTATTTGATTGTACTTGAATTATTTAGTTTATCTGAGATCGTTTATGTTCTTTTACTTCTTTTCAAAAACCGTATCACAAATAAACCGTATTCGGTTTGTTTTTTGCCCGACCCGAATACGGTACGATTTTAAGAAAACCTTATCGTGTATACAGAAATTCGTATCGTATATACGAAAATTCGTATATTTACAACCGTCTACCGTATCGTATCTGTATCTTTAAATTGTATTGTATATTTTTTCTTAGCCCTACCATTTGCACTCCTCCAAGTCTCGCTAGAATGTGTTGTTAACAATATGTATATAATTTTAAGTTTAGATCAGAGTAGTTGGCTTGTTGTATGCTGATGTTAACAATAAGTCAACACTATATATTAGACTTGTCAAATGGGTCAATTGACTCTTCCAGCTATCCCATGGATGATCTGCGTAAGATCCTAAATCTACCGAGTACCCTAACCCTGAACCTGGATGATGTATTTTACCTTTAACAATGGGACTCGGGATGATCTGTTTGTACCCAAATTGACGTAAACACCGATCAGGCTGATATGGCTCGACCACGTTCATAAACCGGATACAACCAGAAAACAGTGAACGAGGATGCGTCATCTCAACTCTCTTACCATAAGGCTGCCACACAACTGAGGAAGCGTCCATCTCGTCCAACAACGTACGATACTCAGACAACCTGTCATAACTACTAGTAAATGGACCGACCTTCTGCCAGTGCTTCAAACAACCGATCACAGAACATCCCCTCTCCACTGGTGGCCTGGCCCTAAGATATGGAAAGTACTCGAAAATCCAAGCTTACAACAACGCCAAACAACCACCAATACTCTTCACAGAAGCTCGTGAAGCTATCCCAAGCTGTATGTACAAGAAAGCTAAAGTGCCAGCACCCCATGCATAAGATCATATACTACCTGAATCAGCCACCAAAGGAAACAACTGAGGACGTATCCTATCTCCTGATTTGTCAACAAAAAGCCTCGACCCTAACAGCAACGCCATATACCCTCCTACGATATTCTCATCCTCGCCTTTAACCGCAAACTCCCTCACTGCCTCGTGTAAAAGACCGCCAAACCTGTAGATGGAGATGGTGGTGTCGAAGTGTAATGGCAACCTCAAATCATCTAGTGACCCCTTCTCAAAATACTCGCAAACGTACATAATAGGATCAACCAACTCGCCATCTTTATCCACTACCACACACATCTCTCCATCCACGTGAATACCTAGGAGCTCTGCGACGTCGTGAAGAAGGATGGTCATCTCTCCAATAGGCATGTGAAAATTGTTGGTGACCGGCTGCCACCTCTCCAGGAAAGCAGAAATAAGGAGCATGTTCAAATGCTCAGGCATGAAGTGACGAAGGTGCCAAAGACCGGTACTACTAATTGACGACCTAATTTTCATATCTAAATTCCATTTTGACAACTCACGTAGCTTTCCAAGACGGTGGTAACCAGTAAGCACCGGTCGAACATCGTCCGCGTTCGGATCCGCCAACAAAGCCATGGCAATGTGACCCCCAAACCTAGGGATCACATGTGGAACACTCGGCCCACGAGGAACACTCTCGCTAATGACCGAGGACATGTCCCTCTTAGTATGATTCTTCTTCGAAACCCTCACGTACACTACAAGAACTATCTGACGACACCCGCTGAAATTGCCCCTTCTCGGATCGTCTAATCTTTGCGACAGAAGCAGAAGAAAGAAGTGACTTCTGACCCGCTCGCTTACCCTTCTCCCCAACTACTCCTTCCCTAACTACTCCCTCCTCAACTACTCGCTCATCATCGCAACCAGGCTCAACGTCGAGCTCCAAATCTTCATCACGTAAAGACCGAGAAATAGCCTCTAAAACCATCGGCGGTTCCTCAATCGAGCCCCCCTTATGAGATCGTGCTGAGCCGTGACACGTCGATTAGTAAGACGGTTAGCCGTTGCCTTCTCCTTTCCTTTTCAGGCCATCTGATCAAAACATGAAATAAATTTAAACTGGTTATATATGAAAACGTTTAACTTAGAAATGTTTATTATTCGTAAAATGTTTAATATTCGTAAAATGTTTAATATTCATAAACGTTTAACTTAGATATTTCATTAATTATTCAATTTCACTCGTACATTAGCAATATTTGTAAGACGGAAAATATTATATAATAAATTAATATTACCATTAGGAAGAAGACTTTTATTTTAAAAAAAAAATTAAACGTTTAACTTAGAAATGTTTAATATTCGTAAAACGGTTAACTTAGAAATTTAATTAATTATTCAATTTCACTCGTACATTACCGATATTTCGATATTTGTAAGACGGAAAATATTTTATAATAAATTAATATTATCATTAAAAGACGGCTTTTTTTAAAAAAAAAACAAAAAGGAAAGAGGATGATGCTCGACCAGCCCTACAACCAGCCGAGCAGCCGACTCGTCGCCCTAGGGCGAGGAGAGCAGCCAACTTGTCCCACCCTAGGCCCACTCGAGCGGCTTGCTTGTCCCATCCCAGGTCCAGTCAAGCAGCTTGATCGTCCTACCCCAGGCCCAGTCGAGCGGCTAGCACGTCCCACCCTACGGCCAGGCGAGCTGGCGGATTTCTTGGGGGTCTTTTTTTTTAATCGTCAAACGATATAGGCTAAATACGATTGGGAACGGGAAATTCTACGTAATCGGTTTAATCTATGCTAATCCGTTCTATCATAATCTAATAATTCTAATTTCACTAAGTAATTAGAAAGATTATTAAAAAAAGTGTGTATACTTACTAGTTTGATTCAATGAAGAAGCGAATTGCAATCGTTGTTGACGATGACAGGGTTGTGAAAGCGATTTTTAATTTTTTTATGGGACGGAATTTTTTATGAGACGGAATTTAGATACGTGATATGAATTTCTGAAAATAACAAATGATAGGTTTTATATGAGGGGAAGAGGGGAAGGGTAAAAGGGGAAAGTCTATGTAATATTTTGACGATAATTAGTAATACATCGACGACGTATAGCAATTGGGATTGTATATGGGTGTTCGTTTTTACCGGTTTTTTTTATCAATGGGCTTGATAATATGAGTACATCATATATACGATCCAACTCCAGAGAAGAGAGCAATATTCGTTTTAAACTTAAACGGGTCAAATACTATCACATGTTGGTAATGAAGATAAATTTTTTGGTATTTTCCAGGTAACAAGTAGGGAGATTGTGTATATATAACTTATCTTAAACTTAAGACGGATATCACCCCGTCTCAAATTTGAATTTGTGTTCTTCCAATGACATTATTTTTTATGAACGACTCGAAATAAATCTCATAACAATATAATGATTGTAGTTATTTCAAAAATGAAAATTAATAAATAATCATAGTAAATATCTTAAAATAAAAATGTATTAGAGAGAAAATGAAGAACGTAAAACAAGAAAACTTATAGTGTGTATAGAAAAGCTATAGAGTGAATAAGTGATCAATGATCTAAATAGGCCATTTGAATAGCAACAAGAAGGATTATTATTGGAATGTGCAAATTTTATGTAAAAAAGTCCACGAAGACATCATCTATCATCAATATTCTTATTTTTTTTTCAAGAAAATGTTATAATTTGTATGATTCGTGTATGATTCGGAGGGAGT
>JAIUZE010016612.1:0-42711 GCA_022085475.1 Heliosperma pusillum
ATTCACGAAAGAGGCGGAAAAGAGCTCTAGCCACATAACAAGCGGTACGCTACATGCAAATAACACCACCTCGCAAGTATACAACATTTGACGGCCGGGTCGATCAAAGCATAGCGTTCAACTCCCAACAACGTCGTCGTATGCCCACTAACACATGCAATTAAGCAGTAGGATACCTCTCCGTTCCGACATTCCAGCCTTACGAACGGGAAGGTAGCCAAGGGAATGAGAGTACAAAGCACAAGACAAAATAGTGCTCAAACCGTAACGTTTGTAAAAACCGACTCAAAGTGGGACATACGAAAAACCGTCACAAAACATGTGATACAAGCGAATGAAATATCATATATCCTAAACATGAATATTATAAGTCACTACGTAAAATTATACGATAAACGGATCATGCGAACTATTATAAATTACGAGTTTTACAAATTATAGGAAAAACATACAGCCGTGTTCCAAGCCGGTCACTGGACCGGCGGCCGGTACCCCGGCTCGCGCTACAAGGCAAAAACCAAAAATCATAGAAAACAGGGTATTGTGTTCCAGGCCGGCATAATGACCGGCGGCCGGTGGGCCGGCTCAGAGCACCCCTATACAAAAATTCCAAGATTGTTACTGATGTGTTCCCAGCCGGTGGGCAGACCGGCGGCCGGTCGACCGGCAGGGAGCACCCCTTCACCCGTAAGCCTTCATTTCTTATCCAATTCATTTCAATTCTCAAATATACTTCTAATAATCATCAACAATCAATATACATCATCAACATTCATCATATAACAACATTCATTAATCATACTGATACGATCATGGTTGACATGGATGAACTAATTGTCAATGTGGACAGTCCTATGGACCGTTCAAAAGTTGTTCCACGAGTTCAGTTAGGGAATTGGTTTGGTGAGTCCATAACACGAAGCCTATGCGTGATCAATGGAGCCATTTAACAGTCTAATTGACTGTTTACACAAGGATGCAACGGTTGAATGGACTGAGTCATAGCTGTCATTTACACCTTGTTTTATTATCATTTTAAGTCTTATTATTGCTGCATTTGTGTCTAATAATATGGCTGTTAGAGGGTCATAAATAGTAGTTAATTGGAGTCATTAAGCTAGTGTTTACTACTTAGTTTGTGGCTGCATAGAATTCGAAATATAGAGCAGTTGAAGGCTGCTAAAAGAGCTGTTGTAAGGCTGTCAAATAAGGTAAGTTTTAGCCTAATTAAGAGCCTCTTTAAGAGCCTTAATTGGGTAGTTTATTGCTTGGTTTGACCAGCCATTATAGGTTTGTAATGAGGGCTATTTAAGGCCAAGATTGCTGGAGGTTTTCACTCATTCAATCAATAAGAAATACAATATTTTCCCTAACTTTGCTGCTGCAAAAACACTTTGTTATTATTCAACGAGTTTGAGTAACAACTTGATCGTTCTCAATAGGTCTTGGGTTTCGATCTCCATTGTCGAGTTATAGGTCTAACTCGCCAAATATCAGTACTTAGTCGCTATTTGTTTGCCTCAAATATCACGGTTGAGACTGGGTTGCACCTAGTGCATTCGGGTCTCGTTGTGTGTTTGTTGTTTCAAAGACTTCCGCTACCAACTCGTATCATTAGTGGTATCAGAGCTTCGGCTCTTGAACCATCTGTTGAAGATGAGTTTTGACGATCCAAATTTCTTGGAGAGTGTGCGTGAGGCACTACGCAACGTCCAAGACAGGGGAAACCGAATGCAGGCCAGGCGTGAGTTAGTACGTCTTGGTGATGAATTCAAATTGAATGAACTACCTGACTTCGTAGGAGGAACAGATCCGGAAGCCTACTTGGAATGGGAACGCAAGATGGATCGAATGTTTGATTTCAAGGACCTTGACGATGAGAAACGATGCAAGTACGCCATACTGAAATTGAGTAAGGGTGCTTCTCTTTGGTTCGAGGGAGTGAAGGCTCTACGTGCTCGTTTGGGCAAGGCCAAGATCTCTTCTTGGGATGTTCTGAAACGTAAACTAAGGAAAAGGTATGTACCACCCACGCACAAACTTGCTACTTATCGTAGAATTGCTGAATTGATACAAGGGAAACTTAGTGTTAATGATTATATTGAGGAATTTGAAAATTTGGCTTTGATGGGGGAATTGGAGGAGAACGAGGAACAAAAGATGTCTCGATTTTTGCGAGGTCTGAATAGAACCATAGCCCATACAGTAGAATTGCACCCCTATGCTGATTTTGATACTTTATGTGGTTTATGCTTGAAAATTGAGGCCCAAGGAAAGTCAAAATACAACACAACATATGGGGAGGGTAGTAAAACAGGAACATGGAGGAATGAGGGAGGATTGAAGGGGGGATCTAGTAGCCACACCAATGAATTGAAACCCAAAAACATAGCTGCCCCTACTCCTAATCCAATTGCTAAGATAACCAACACAAAAGAAACGAGTCTTTCCAAAGTTCGATGTTTCAAATGTCAAGGATTTGGACATTATCAAAATGCGTGTCCAAATAAACGAGTCATAACCTTGAGGGAGGCTGTTGAGTTGCGTGATGAGTTGTGGGTGGAGGAAGAACAGTTGGGTGATGTGTTTAATTTAGATGGGTATAAGGAAGAGGAGGATGATGGTAATGTCGAAAACTATGAGGCTCCCATCTATGATTGTGCCTTGGTTCTTCGTACATTACAAGTACAAGCAGCCCCTATTGAGTCGGAGCAACGAGATCAAATCTTTCACACTAAATGTCAAGTGAAGGACAAATGGTGTAGTTTGATCATCGATGGTGGTAGTTGTACTAATGCCGCTTCTAATGAGATGGTAACAAAGTTGGGGTTGGTCACTTCGGCCCATCCTAAACCTTATGCATTACATTGGCTCGATGATGGCAACAAGGTGAAGGTAACAAAACAGGTTCGTGTGGGATTAACCATGGGTTCTTATAGTGATGAGATCTTATGTGATGTTGTTCCAATGGATGCTTGTCATATCCTTTTGGGGCGTCCATGGCAATTTGATCGTGATGTGTTGCATCATGGTAGGCGAAATGAGTATGAGTTGAGTGACAAGGGGAAGAAAATCATGCTCAAACCTATGGCACCACAACAGGTTCGATCAATGAGTACTAAGAAGGGTAAGCAATCAAACCTCACTATGTTTGCTAGTGAGCGAGAAATTGAAAGAGCTATTGACGAGGGTGAACGAGTCTATCTAATGGTGGCTAATGAGGCACACGGTGATGGTGTGTTTAATGGGCAGGTTGAAGGGTTACTAAAGGAGTTCGAGGATGTTTTCCCCGAGGACCTACTTCTTGGATTACCACCTATTCGTGGGATTGAGCACCAAATCGATCTCATTCCCGGGGCTTCTCTTCCTAACAAGGCAGCCTATCGTTGTAATCCATAGGAAACAAAGGAGTTGCAAAGACAAATTGAAGAGTTGATGGAGAGAGGCTATGTTCGTGAAAGTCTAAGTCCTTGTGCCGTCCCTACATTGCTTGTGCCAAAGAAAGATGGAACTTGGCGTATGTGTATCGATAGTAGGGCTGTGAACAACATAACAATCAAGTATCGTTTTCCAATTCCAAGGCTTGATGATATGTTGGATGAGTTACATGGTTCGGTAGTCTTTTCAAAAATTGATTTGAGGAGTGGTTATCATCAAATCAGAATGAGAGAAGGGGACGAATGGAAGACCGCTTTCAAGACCAAGCATGGCTTATATGAATGGACCGTCATGCCATTTGGTCTCACTAATGCTCCAAGTACTTTCATGAGGCTTATGAATGAGGTACTCAAGGCATTCTTGGGCAGATTTGTGGTTGTCTATCTTGACGATATATTGATTTATAGTCGTAGTTTGGAGGAACATTTTGAACATCTTCGAAGTGTGTTTGAAACACTAAGAAGGCAGCAACTATATGGTAAGAAGGAGAAGTGTTCGTTCTTGGTTGATAGTGTGGTTTTTCTTGGCTATGTGGTGTCTAAAGAAGGGGTTTTGGTTGATCAATCAAAAATCGAAGCTATCAAGTCTTGGCCATCTCCTAAAACAGTAAGTGAGGTTCGATCTTTCCAAGGTCTTGCTTCGTTTTATAGGAGGTTTATTCGTGACTTTAGTACCATCACTAGTCCTATAACCGAGTGTTTGAAGAAGGGAGCATTTGTTTGGAATGAGGCTGCTCAACGTGGCTTTGAAGCGATCAAAAGGAAGTTGTGTGAGGCACCCGTCTTGGCACTTCCATATTTTACACAACCCTTTGAAGTCGAGTGTGATGCAAGCGGAGTTGGTATAGGTGCTGTCCTTGTGCAAGGTAAGTGACCTATTGCTTATTTTTCAGAAAAGTTGAGTGGTGCTAGGCTCAACTACTCTACTTATGATAAGGAGTTCTATGCCATTGTGAGAGCTCTTAATCATTGGAGTCACTATCTTCGTCCAAGTCACTTTGTATTACATTCGGATCATGAATCCTTAAAGTACATCAATGGGCAACTGAAACTAAATCCGAGGCATGCTAAATGGGTGGAGTTCTTACAATCATTCCACTTTTCTTCAAAATACAAGGATGGTAAGAGTAATGTGGTGGCTGATGCGCTTTCTCGTCGGCACTCTTTGCTATCCGTGCTTGATGTTCGTTTGCTTGGGTTCGAAACATTGAAGGACTATTATGAGAATGATGTTGATTTTGGGGAGTTGTTCCTTGGTTGCAAATCTGGTGTAATGGGTGAGTTTGTTTTGCAAGATGGTTTTCTTTTTAAAGGGAATCGATTATGTGTTCCTAAGCATCCAGTTCGTGAGTTGTTGATTAGGGAAGCTCATGGAGGTGGACTTGCTGGTCATTTCGGTGTTGCTAAGACTTTAGAAGTATTGAAGGAGCATTTCCATTGGCCTCGTATGCAAGGGGATGTGCAATGTGTGATTCGCAAATGTGTTACTTGTCATGTATCAAAGAGCACATTTAAGCCCGGAGAGTACACTCCGTTACCTGTTCCTAATCGTCCATGGGAAGATGTATCTATGGATTTTATTGTTGCTTTGCCTCGTACTCAAAGGGGTAAGGATGCAATAATGGGGGTCGTGGATCGATTCTCTAAAATGGCTCATTTTGTGGCTTGCCACAAAACAGATGATGCAAGTAATGTGGCTGATTTGTATTTTCGAGAAATACTACGTCTTCATGGGGTTCCAAAGACAATTGTTTCAGATCGTGATTCAAAATTTTTGAGCTATTTCTGGAATACTTTATGGAGGAAGGTCGGCACTAAACTCTTGTTTAGCACATCTCACCATCCTCAAACCGATGGGCAAACGGAGGTAACTAATCGAACCCTTGGTACCTTATTGCGTGGTCTTGTGAGTAAGACACAAAAGGATTGGGATATAAAGCTTGCCCATGCTGAATTCGCTTACAATCGTTCTCCAACCTATGCTACTGCTCATTCTCCATTTGAAGTTGTGTATGGTGTGAATCCGTTCTTGCCTTTAGATCTTATTCCATTGCCTAAGGATGAATTGGTTCACAAAGATGCGGAGTCTAAGCTGAAATCGATGGTGAAGTTGCACGAACAAGTTCGAGCTAGAATAGAGTCTATCAATGAGACTTATAAGCGTAAGTCTAACAAGAATAGGAAGCCACGAGTGTTCGATGTTGGGGATCTAGTTTGGGTCCATTTGAGGAAGGAACGATTTCCGAGCAAGCGAAAGAACAAGTTAATGCCACGAGCTGAAGGTCCTTACAAGGTGGTTTCGAGAGTCAATGACAATGCTTACAAGGTCGAACTTCCAGGTGACTATGGTGTCCATGCTACGTTTAATGTGGGTGATCTATCTCCTTACTTAGATGATGACGGGATTTCAGAATTGAGGACAATTCCTTTCAAAGGAGGAGAGGATGATACGATCATGGATGGCATGGATGAACTAATTGTCAATGTGGACAGTCCTATGGACCGTTCAAAAGTTGTTCCACGAGTTCAGTTAGGGAATTGGTTTGGTGAGTCCATAACACGAAGCCTATGCGTGATCAATGGAGCCATTTAACAGTCTAATTGACTGTTTACACAAGGATGCAACGGTTGAATGGACTGAGTCATAGCTGTCATTTACACCTTGTTTTATTATCATTTTAAGTCTTATTATTGCTGCATTTGTGTCTAATAATATGGCTGTTAGAGGGTCATAAATAGTAGTTAATTGGAGTCATTAAGCTAGTGTTTACTACTTAGTTTGTGGCTGCATAGAATTCGAAATATAGAGCAGTTGAAGGCTGCTAAAAGAGCTGTTGTAAGGCTGTCAAATAAGGTAAGTTTTAGCCTAATTAAGAGCCTCTTTAAGAGCCTTAATTGGGTAGTTTATTGCTTGGTTTGACCAGCCATTATAGGTTTGTAATGAGGGCTATTTAAGGCCAAGATTGCTGGAGGTTTTCACTCATTCAATCAATAAGAAATACAATATTTTCCCTAACTTTGCTGCTGCAAAAACACTTTGTTATTATTCAACGAGTTTGAGTAACAACTTGATCGTTCTCAATAGGTCTTGGGTTTCGATCTCCATTGTCGAGTTATAGGTCTAACTCGCCAAATATCAGTACTTAGTTCGCTATTTGTTTGCTTCAAATATCACGGTTGAGACTGGGTTGCACCTAGTGCATTCGGGTCTCGTTGTGTGTTTGTTGTTTCAAAGACTTCCGCTACCAACTCGTATCACATACCATTATTCCTAAGCTTCTAATCGTATTCTAAATACGATTTCTAGCATATAAAGCATGTAAAACACGTAAATGATATCGAGTAACCCTTCACCGTTACCTTAAAGCGTCTTTACTAATCGTCAAGCTCCTCTTCAATTAGAAAATAGTCTTTTTCGGGATCTTGGAGGTCACCACCTACAAATAGATCATAAAAGATGAATAAAATTCATCTTGAGAAAGACGGAAAGTTTGAAAAGCGAGAAAGACGATACTTTTAATATGAATACGGATAGAGGAAGGTAAGGGGAGAAGAATGAGACGAACTTACGTGAATTCTAGCAAGTAACGAATGAGCTAGGATGATTCAAAGATCAAAAATATTATGGAGGCAAGGGTTTCTTAAGGAAGAAGTAATTTGATTTGTGTTTGTGTGAAAAATAGGTTAAGGGAGTGAGTGGAATATAAGGGAAAAAAGTCAAGGAAAGTCAAACTCGCCTTAAGACGGGATTCTCAGGGAATCTCACGGAAATTCCAAATACGAACTCGGAAATTCTAAATTCGACTCGAAACTTTAAATTATAAATTAAAACTTAAAATTACTGAAAAGTATTCGTAAAATATTTTCATTATAAAATTAGGGTACATTTCCGGGTGTTACAATCACCCCACCTTTTAAAAAGTTTCGCCCTCGAAACTTGAGGGAAAGAAAAATACCTTACTCGAATAGACTCGGATATTTACTACGCATAAAAGCTTCAGTTTCCCAAGTCTCTTCTTCGACATTAGCACTTCTCCACAAGATTTTCACCAAAGGAACTACTTTACTTCTCAACTTTCTATCCTTACGATCTAGGATGCGGATCGGCTTTTCTTCAAAAGATAAATTCGGTTCAAGCTCGGGCAATTCAACTTGAAAGACATGGCTTGGATCACTAATATACTTCCTCAATTGCGAAACATGGAATACATCGTGAACCTTAGCCAAATTCGGCGGCAAATCCAACTTATAAGCAACGACACCAATCCTTTTCACAATATCAAAGGGTCCAATGTATTTCGGGCTCAGTTTACCCTTAACACCAAACCGTTTAACACCCTTCATTGGAGATACCTTCAAGAACACTTTATGCAGTGAAATAAATACGAATTGTTTTGAAAATCTCAGTAGAATTGGGCCATGTTTAAATGATCATATCTTGCACTTTACTTGGTCACTTTTTGTGTTCTTTATATTTTTGAAATCGTGAATGAGTCTTCTTTCACATGGCTTTTGAATCATCAACATTCATTGAGTACATTGTTCACAATCGAGCTTCAAAGACTGTCACACAGAATAAGGTTCTGTTTTTCTTAAAATGACCTGTCAGCACTAAATCTTGAATAACTCAATATTGGATGGATGGTTTTGGTTGATTCTTTTTGGATATGAAAGTTAACATTCTTATCTTTCATTTGAGTCATCATGGGCATTTTTAATCGACCTGAGCGAAGAGATATGAATTTTTGAAGTTCCTGCTGCTGCACAGGAAAACTGCTGTACATTCAGTTCTGACCTGAACTTACTCAAAGGCTCATAACTAAAGATCCAGGAATTATTTTTGAATGATTCCAATTGGAGGGTAAAGCTAACATCGATAGCTTTAAATTGAGATATGATGGGTTATGAGAGTCATCCGGAGGCAAAAGTTATGAAGCCTGAAAGTTGTGTGTAGTTGCTGAACTGTTACAACAGTTTTCATCAATGACCTGTTGTCACTCAAAAGTCAATATCTAGAGTTCAACGCATCATTTGGGGTTGATTCTTTCTTGAGGTGAAACCTTACATTCATATCTTTGATATGAGCTATCATGAGCATTATAATTCATCTTGTGCAAAGAGTTTTGTAACCTGCAAGATATGACTGATTCCTGAATGCTATTCTAAGGTCTTGTTACTGCTTGTGTGCAATGAGGAACTCCTGCACATTTGGCACGCCTGAAATTGCACACCAAAGTATAGGACTTGGACCTTAATTGATCCCCAATTGTGTGAGCATCATGAGGCAACAATAGGATACCTTTTTGTGTACAAGAATACAACCCAAAGCTGCTGAAACAGAAAGTGGTCCATGGAAAGCGACAACTTGTCCTTATCTTCACCTTGTCTCCTCTTTATTGATAACTACTGCAATGAGCTTAATTGAGCCACGAAAGAGGACAAGGCAACAGCAATTTCTTGTCTCAAACAGTAGGAATTCAGTCCCTTTATTGCATTTGTCCTACTTCTCTTTTGAATTCAGCCATTAGATTAAAGTAGTTGATTATCAATGGTTAGATTGTGTTCTAGGTTTTAGTTTGTTGAACTTTGTAATGCCTATTTAAAGGCTTATCCTCCTTGTTGTAAAAATCAGTTTATGAAATGAATTTTTAGAGGTTTTGAAACCCTTGTGTCCTTTGCTTTGTGCTTGGGCATTTATCATCTTTGCTTAGTGCGAGAGAACCTCCATTTGCTACGTGCTTTGGAGCGGAGTTGAGTCCATGCTTCGTGTTCTTGGGCGAAACTACTCATAGACTTAGACATGCTATGTGATCTAGTCTAAGTCATATCCATCTACCTCCCATTGTATTAAACCCACAAAATAAGCCCTCCAAAACAGCCCCTCAAATGAGAAGAACAACTACTCGTGTCGAGTTTAATTGGTTGTTGTTTCGTTGAGTCTTGGTTGCACTTGGTTGTGCAAAGCGGTTTCCGGGACCGTCCTATCCCTAGCCCGGGTTTAGGTGTCATTTAGGTTAGTTTTAGAGTCACTTGAGTCATGCTCGAGTGGTGGCTGTTCGGGAGTATTTCTTGGCACGAAATCAGCCCCTTTGGGTCTTGCTTCAGTGCAAATGGTATCAGAGCCCAGGCTCTTGCGTTTTCTTAAACCAAGACGGTCTTGGGCATTGGTGGTTCGTTGGTGGTCTAGGGTGTGACACCACAAGCCTGTGCGTTGCTTGGTTTGTGGGTGTTGGCTTTGATTCGAGCACTTGTGTGTGCTTGGATCGAGTTGGCTAACAAGGGGGTTCGGTCTTAGCAAATTGCTGGAATCGAATGGGCTCTTGTTGTTGTCCTCTTTAACATCTACACTACTTGTTCCATATTGTTTTGTTTTTGAAATCGTCTTTTGTAGTACCATGTTTTTAACCCCGAAAGTTTGAGGACAAACTTTTTTGAACAAAGAGAGTTTGCAGTGAAATAAATACGAATTGTTTTGAAAATCTCAGTAGAATTGGGCCATGTTTAAATGATCATATCTTGCACTTTACTTGGTCACTTTTTGTGTTCTTTATATTTTTGAAATCGTGAATGAGTCTTCTTTCACATGGCGTTTGAATCATCAACATTCATTGAGTACATTGTTCACAATCGAGCTTCAAAGACTGTCACACAGAATAAGGTTCTGTTTTTCTTAAAATGACCTGTCAGCACTAAAACTTGAATAACTCAATATTGGATGGATGGTTTTGGTTGATTCTTTTTGGATATGAAAGTTAACATTCTTATCTTTCATTTGAGTCATCATGGGCATTTTGAATCGACCTGAGCGAAGAGATATGAGTTTTTGAAGTTCCTGCTGCTGCACAGGAAAACTGCTGTACATTCAGTTCTGACCTGAACTTACTCAAAGGCTCATAACTAAAGATCCAGGAATTATTTTTGAATGATTCCAATTGGAGGGTAAAGCTAACATAGATAGCTTTAAATTGAGATATGATGGGTTATGAGAGTCATCCGGAGGCAAAAGTTATGAAGCCTGAAAGTTGTGTGTAGTTGCTGAACTGTTATAACAGTTTTCATCAATGACCTGTTGTCACTCAAAAGTCAATATCTAGAGTTCAACGCATCATTTGGGGTTGATTCTTTCTTGAGGTGAAACCTTACATTCATATCTTTGATATGAGCTATCATGAGCATTATAATTCATCTTGTGCAAAGATTTTTGTAACCTGCAAGATATGACTGATTCCTGAATGCTATTCTAAGGTCTTGTTACTGCTTGTGTGCAATGAGGAACTCCTGCACATTTGGCACGCCTGAAATTGCACACCAAAGTATAGGACTTGGACCTTAATTGATCCCCAATGGTGTGAGCATCATGAGGCAACAATAGGATACCTTTTTGTGTACAAGAATACAACCCAAAGCTGCTGAAACAGAAAGTGGTCCATGGAAAGCGACAACTTGTCCTTATCTTCACCTTGTCTCCTCTTTATTGATAACTACTGCAATGAGCTTAATTGAGCCACGAAAGAGGACAAGGCAACAGCAATTTCTTGTCTCAAACAGTAGGAATTCAGTCCCTTTATTGCATTTGTCCTACTTCTCTTTTGAATTCAGCCATTAGATTAAAGTAGTTGATTATCAATGGTTAGATTGTGTTCTAGGTTTTAGTTTGTTGAACTTTGTAATGCCTATTTAAAGGCTTATCCTCCTTGTTGTAAAAATCAGTTTATGAAATGAAAAAAATGAGGTTTTTGAAACCCTTGTGTCCTTTGCTTTGTGCTTGGGCATTTATCATCTTTGCTTAGTGCGAGAGAACCTCCAAGGCTCAAGCCATTGGAGCGGAGTTGAGTCCATGCTTCGTGTTCTTGGGCGAAACTACTCCTAGACTTAGACATGCTGTGTGATCTAGTCTAAGTCATATCCATCTACCTCCCATTGTATTAAACCCACAAAATAAGCCCTCCAAAACAGCCCCTCAAATGAGAAGAACACCTACTCGTGTCGAGTTTAATTTGTTGTTGTTTCGTTGAGTCTTGGTTGCACTTGGTTGTGCAAAGCGGTTTCCGGGACCGTCCTATCCCTAGCCCGGGTTTAGGTGTCATTTAGGTTAGTTTTAGAGTCACTTGAGTCATGCTCGAGTGGTGGCTGTTCGGGAGTATTTCTTGGCACGAAATCAGCCCCTTTGGGTCTTGTTTCAGTGCACTAGATCTCTGTGAACATCCGCGTTCATTGGCATCCACGAGAATCATTTTAGACATATAAATCTAAGGGTCTTGATTTCTTAGTGTTCATGTCATTCCCTTATGTCTTGACATTACATAAAGTATTCGAAAGGTTTCAATTTCCCACAAAAGTTGGTGGCGACTCCACAAATGCGTATTTCTACGCTTGTCCCTTGTTTCTCCATCAGTGGTATCCCGTATATCACAGTTTGGAAAGGATCGCGAAACCCGTGTATCACAAGAAAGCCCGTTAATTTCCTCTCATCGGATTTTAGTATTTTAGTTTAGTTTAATTAAAATAAGGGTCTCATTTTTTCTCACTTACTTACTCGGGGACGAGTAATGTTTAAGTGTGGGGAGGTTTGATATACAATTAATTTAGACCGATTCCCCTCTTTATTCTCTTATCTTTCAACCTTATTTAATGCGGTTTTAGTGTCGGTTTTATTGCATTTACCTATTACGCTTACTCTCATATCATAAATTTCCGAATCATTTTATAGGAAATATCTCAAGGAAAGGATGAGACTGGATAAGGGACAAGAAACCGTCACATAAATATGAAGAATGGAGGAAAAAGAGAGGACAAAGAGAAGAGGAGAAGAAGAAGAAGGACAGACCCTACCCCGCCTGAGGTCACCATCGCCAGCCAACTGTCCAGGGACCACCCCACCACACTCTTGCCACCGTCGACTGACTAGCCAGCACACACTCTTCTTCCTCCACCTGAAACAAACGAAAAGAGGAAGATGAAGAGCACCTGGCCTGCCGGTTGGCTGGAGGCCGATCCACTGGCGGCCGGTCCGCCGGCAGGGATCCCCTTTGCTTATCCGCTTTTCACATTCTGCACAAATGAGCCTTCTCTCGGCGCCGATAAGGGGGCCAGACGCTGGTCTGGAGGGTCTTACCCTTTTTCGCCGGATCTTTTGCCTTTTGTTCCCCATTTCCTTCTTTTGAGATCTATTCTTCAAGAAGGGTATAAATACCGCATTTCTTAACACAACGAAAACACCACATATACTACGCCAAAAATAATGTCCCAGCTTATATTAGATGAACTAGGGGTGATAATGAGACGAGACAGCTCGCGAGCAGCTCGAGATCGGCTCGGTCAAAGCTTGGCTCGTGCGGGCTCGGCTCGGGCTCGAACTCGGCTCGAGAGCTTAACGAGTCAAGCCGAGCAAACACTGGCTCGGCTCGAAAAGCTCGCGAGCAGCTCGAACTTGTGTAATTATATAAGATATTACTCTTATTTTATAAAAATATTTTATCACGGTTATACCTCTGTATTACATATATCTAATGTCTCATTTTTTTGCCAAATATTTTTACATATAAACTTTGCGCATTGTTATTGAAACTTTGAAAGTATCGGAAGAAGAAAAAAATCAGAAAATCAACAAATATATAGGCTCGATTTGAGCTCGAGTTTGGCTCGAGCTCGCGTTAAAGCTCGCAAGCTTTTTAACGAGCACATTTTTTTCAAGCTCGGGTAAGCTCGAGATCGGCTCGAGCTCGAGTTTTAGTTTTCGAGCACAAGCCGAGCAAGGCCAAGCTCGGGCTCGGCTCGGCTCGTTAGCCCTAAAATTAGATGGGATTAGTTTCCCTAATTAGCAACCTAATTATTAAATCTAGTCAATTATTCTTATTCCTAGTTAGCTACTATTAAATCTAGTCTTTCATTTAGTTATTAGTGAATATTTTGGGTTGTAATTTGAAGACAAGAGGAGACTTTTTTTTCCATTATAAATTCAAGTTTCAATCTTTTATTATATGTTTGGTATATTTCTCATCTTAATTTCATTTATTTGTCATTTAATTACCCTTTATTATTTGTTTAATTAGTGTAGGTATTGAGCATGTCTTTCCTTGTTTATTTAATATCAAGTATTCATCTTTAAATATATTCCTTATTATTATGAGTGAGTAGTGTTTTATTAAGGTATTTAGGGGCGTTAGTGTAGGTTTATGGTTGACTATGGTAATTGGGCATAAAGATTGAGTGTTTTGGTAGTCTACTTGTTTTGTGCACACAAGGTGTTTGATGAAATTCTTGAATGAGTAATTTAAGTTATTTCATGTTTCATTACTAGTTTGAGTGGGAGCTTAGACTTGTATTATGTTTGTCTGTGTTTTGAATGCTTAGTTCCGGGGGAGGTTAAAGAGAGAACCCAATCAAACCTTAGACTAGGGTTTGTCTCAGACTGAGAGGTGGAGGCTTACCTACAACCGTCTTGCTCCGAGAGGTAAAGAGTCAAAGACATGCCTACATTAATGAACCCATTAACCTTAGTTTCTTTTAATTCTTTAGTTTAGTTATATCATTGTTTCTCTGTTAGCTTTAGTTGTTATTAATAACCACTCATTTGCTTTTAGCTAGAACTAAACTAGAATTCTTTTAAACCATCTTAGAACCTTAATTACCGTCCCTTGGGATTCGACCCTCGCAATACCCAACGATCGCTCGTACACTTTGCGAGGCTAATTAAAATTTACATCAATGGTGTGTTTATGGATGATGATTGGATGATTAATATTGATATGATGTTGAGTTTTGCAATGGACTTGTGGTTTGGGATTGGTACGGGTATCCGGGTTCTTTGAGGTACTGTCTTACACGGAGGGGATGTGCACATTTTATGCTATGGGGAGTTGTGGTCGAGTACGTTTGTCGTGTGATTTGAGTACCACATGCTTGTCGTGTGATATGTACCATGCTTATTTGTGTAGTGTGATTTGTAGCACGCATTATTAGATGTCCATTGTCATACCACGCTTAGTTTTGAAAGTTTTGATCGTTAGACTTATTTATATTTTGCTGTCAGTTTGAATTTGTACTCTAAAGATTTTTTATTGTATTTCACTTAACATTTGAATTTTTCTTAAACTAGTTGTTGCTCCGTGCGCAATGCGCGCGGTACCCCAAAATATTTAAAACAATTTACTATACACGAAAGATTGATCTACTTGGTTTGCCTATGTTCTAATATTCTCAGTTCATCACATTAGGAATTCGCTCATCTGATGCATTTGAGAACCTCGTGAATTGTAGTTTGTGTATAAGATGATGCTGTATAATTAAAATCAGAAATAGTCGTAAATGAGTAGTTTATTCGAGTCTGAAGCTAACTTTAGTTTTATCCTCTTTTAACCAATTCTCAATCTGCTAGAAGACGTAATCTGAAATGAAAAGTGTTGCGCCTAATAGTTAATGGATTAGTCGAGGTAGCAACAAGAAATTAACAAATAACCATGTTCGCAGAATGCTACATGCCATGTAGTATATATTAAGCACGGTGTTTTAGTCACTACCTCAGCGCACAGTTGCCTCTAAATGCTCCAAAAATAGGAATTACTTAAATCATTATTTGAAAAATGCTGGTTTCTAAAAAGGGTTTGGTGGCAGCACTGCATTAGCGCAACATCGAGCAATCCTTGTCTATTAAATGAAGTAGGGGCCTTGACTCATGAGGATGTTGTCTAGTACAGTTGATGTAGCACAAAACATACCCTGCACCGGAACAAAAGTTGGCTAAAATCAAAACATATGAGTGTTGAAAATACAAGGCTGATTATAGGGTGTTGGTTTCATAACCCACGAGCGTAGGTGGATCGCACTATGATGTTTCTGTGAGAGGATAGATTAGGTGTATGCATTCACTGATCTAATAGAGCGCAAAAAAAAAGTGAAGAAACCTAAGTGTCCACAAACTCGATTACACTGATGACACTAGATAAAATAACTGTAAAGCACATTTTCGCAACCGCTAAGCTGTAAAGCACTCTTTCACATTAGATATAACATAGTACCTTTTTGTTCCTGTGCATTTTTTGTAGTTTGTCTGCCTTGTTCCCTGCAAAAACCAATCCCAACAACTAAAATGTAACGACAATAGACAAGGAGAAACAGGAAAGGCAGTTGCTAAATTCATCAACCCACAAGGACACTAACACTCTAACACAATTTAAAACAAACTGAGTGGTTTATTTAAATGAGCAGTCTAACCTTTGCAAATAAGTGGAACATGTATTCTAAAACCCATTAGCCCACCTTTTTTATATTGCCAAAACTCTTTCGTAGGTAGATCTCCAAAATAGCAATAGTACTATTAGCAATCACCTTCAAAGTTAACAATTCCATAATTACTATATTCACAATTAAAAATGCCTTAGTCCCGAGCTTGGGGTCATTATATGCAACTAATATAACCAGTGTCATGGATCACACTCTATAGGTTTAAAACTAATATCAAGTGGCAACAAAATGCAGTAGATGTTTCAGTATGTACAAATGCAATGTAATTACACTAAATGAGGCCCGCCAACTTTAGCACGTAGTATGATACAACGTTTTCAGCATAGTTATCAGGTAGCGCTTCTGGCGGTGCAGGTGAAATGACAGTAACTCTATTTGATTGCTTAGCACGTGAAAATGCGACTTATAGGTGGTCTGGGGAGAATCAAGGTCTTGGTAAGTATATGGCAATATGACCTAATGTCTGGCCTTGAGATTTGTTGATTGTCATTGCATAACTTAACTTAAAAGGAAATTGGCTTTTCTGGAACTGAAATGGGTAGTTAGTAGAGGCGGAAGGGCGCCACTTAATTCTTGGGATAAGCACATGTTCTCCTCTGTTATGGCCAGTAGTGAGCACACATTCGATCAAGTTTGGAAAGAACCGCTTGCACAACAATCTAGTGCCATTGCATGGGACCTGTGTAAAATGTTACAAAGCAATATGACGGGGAAATTTTCCTTAAATATAAGTTCATGCGGGCTACTTCCCCCCGGGTAAAGCTTAGTTATGAACTCATATGGATAGATGTTGCAGTTGACAACGAGCATGTAATCAAAACGTTTGTACACCACGACTTGCCCTGAGAATTTGTCTATTAGTACGGCAGAAATAGCGTCGACATCTTCATTCATTGGTGTTAAAATAGTCCTTGTTTTATAAATTTGTTGAGAAAATATGGTAGTATCAAGTTCTAGGAAGACGGCGCGGGTAAGTGCGCTGATTGGATCTGAAGTACATGTTTTGCTTGATCGTACCATAGCCGAGGGATTTGGAACAAACTGGTGTTCTTCTGTTTGAAGTTCACCATTCCCGAGGTTGAGTAAAAACTAGAGAAGTCAGGATCCTCGTGGGGTCGGATGGTTTCAATTAGGCTGAACTTAGTAAGTTTAGACCACAAGTTGGAAGTAACTAAGCTTGCTTTTACTGATTTCGTTTTTTATTTGTGGGGTATTACAGGTAGGACTTGTAGTTGTAAATTTAACGACTCAATGTTTTCCTTCCTTGCCATTGAAGCTTCTTCCCAAATAAGCAGGCTTGTTTCTTTTATTAGAGCATCAAGGCTGCTTTGTTTAGGAACGTCACATGATTAGGGAACATCCAAGTCAGTAGGTATCTTAATTCTCGGATGGGTTGTTCTGCCAGATGGAATGTTGGATGCGGCAATGCCTGATGTAGTAGTTTGGAAGCGCAATTTTACCCATTAGTGCATTGTGCATTGTATAAGAAGGTCTTGCCCGTACCACCTGGACCGTCAATAAAAAATAAATCGTGCCATCCACTCTTTGGCTAACAAATTTCTTTAGTTTCTGCTTTATGGATTTTTTTATAAGTGTTGTGGATATTGCAAACGTAATCTGGGTAATTTTGATTACGTAATAGACTCTGGTATAGTGCACTAAAAAGGTAGTAGTGGGTAATATAGTAATGTTTACTTTTCGACCGTTGGGCGGCAAGTTAGATCCACACGACTCGGTAAAGCAAGTTTTGCACCAAGATCAGTTTGCAATGCCGCTACGCCTCACCCGAGTCCAAATATATGCATATGGCTTGCAAATGTCGTTTTTATAATCCTTTCCTAACCAGCGTACATAGTGACGCCTAAGTCAGGAAATGTTGTTTTTGCCTTTTTTATATTGATGGATTAGGTAAACAATGAATGCAAGTTCCGTGTGCCATTTTGACCTGCTCACGGTAAGTGTCTTACTGAGCGCCTAATTGTTACTCAACATAATATTTATTGTCTCGAAGCTTATTTATGTACTTTTGTGCTTCTCGCGTTTTTTTGTTTGATACATTTGTTTACAGAAATTCTCCGCATGCAAGATCTCCTAGAAGAGCTAATAGGGGACGTTATCATTTTGTTTGAAAGACTGCAGACAGTCCTTAATTGGAATTTGGTGGTTGACCTTTGCGTTGACAGTGAGAGGGTTGTCATCCCTCGGGCGGCCAATATATTTTCTAAGATATCATAGACATTCTTTGATCATGCCTAGCAACAACACGAAAAAAAAAAGCAAAGGGAAGAAAGGGGACTGAACTTGATCTATCTTCCTCTTCGGACGATAGCTGCAACCGACAAATCTTGTAACTCTGTCACAAATACTCTTCGACAATACGAAGCACCAACACTAATTAAATTACCTCACTAAGTTCAGTTCATTTTTTCCATGTAGTTAAAACAAAAACTATAGATTTCTTACGGCCTACTGTAGCGGGTAGTATGTTTCATGTAAAGATTTTGTAAAAGATTCCTCAGTCCTAGATTATAGTCAGTTGTGCACAAAATTTTCTTTTAATCTACTGTTAGGCTCAAGCATGTTTAATAGGTCTAAGCCATAACATTATAGCATGACGATCTCAACCTAGAGCTTCCTAATTGAATTATGTGACTCTAGGTTATACTAAAAGTGATACACTATCACAGCAAACAAAACCGTAGCATATTGTTTTCATAGTAAGATAAATTGTTCATTTAAATTCATCCATATCAAAAGAAAAAAAACCCTGTAAATACCAGCTCCTCCTTACCCATAAACTAATTGAATCATTGACCAAGGAATCTACATCTTCTCAACAATTTTAATCAATCAAAACAATATCTTGGATCATCAGAAAATAAACCAAAAATTGCATCATAATTAATTCGAAAACTAGCCACGCGAAAAGTAGATTTATGATGATGACTAGGTATGCGAAAATTAACCAAGAATTGCAGCGTAATGTGAAATATAACGAAACCAAAAGACGATTTATCAAGCCCAAAGAAAGGGTAAATACATCTTAAAATCAACACGATAAAAGAAAGCGAAATATAACGTAATCCTGAAGTATAAGAATTGACCGGGTAACGACCTCCTCAGTGATGTAATTTGAATGTAAAGGGTAAATACTTCTTAAAATTAACACGATAAATTAAGTTGAGTAAAAGCAAGGAATTGATAGTGTAAAATAGAGCTTGAATAGAGACGGTGCCGGTAATTGATAAAGGTGCAACATAAAGTATAGAAGGACTTAAACATGCATCTTAATGACTCATAGCAACCAATGCCAGACTTTACACACAAACATCATTCAACACGATACAACATTTAACTACTTTGATGTAAACTATACTTTTAAGGCTTTTTCCTTCTTTTTGACTATCTAAAATCACAAGAAGGGACTTTAAGCAGTTATGTCCTCCTGATTTTTTTTGTTTTCTGTGAAGCCTCTTTGCCTCACTCACTCTTTCAATTTGGGTATTGAAATTACTACTCCGTACATACCGTTACCAACAAAAGACCAATGTTTTGAGAGTTATCGCGAAGGTTAAATAGAATTCCCTTAATAATCCAATACCGACTTACAACCTCATAATGTATCAGATATATAATAGCACAAATTCATCACAGTTCACCCAAACCATATAATAGATTACCAGAGTTCTAAGCCGTGAAAACACCTATAAAAAACAGCAACATATCTAGAGTGGAATTTTGTTAAAAAGTTAACGGGAAGTGGCGACAACAAAAGCCCAAAAGCCCAAACTAACTAAACAATTGTAGTCATGAAAAAGCCCAACTAACTAAACTAAAAAATTGTAGTCATGAAAACTAAGATTGGTTTTTGCTGTGGAAACGGATCTAGAATGTTGCCTAATCCCAAAAGGCAAACTAACTAAACAATTGCAGCCATAGAAAAGACGTAAGAGGTAATGGAACCGTACCTGCTATATAATAGGCGTAAATCAGCCTCCAACCTAAGCTACAACCCGAGCTGGAAGAGGGGCTCCAAGAACGACCCTGACAAAGGTGCGTGAGAAATAGAATAATTTAAAAATTGGGTATCCCGACATGCAAAGGTTCACATGAAAGGTAAAAAAAGGATAACAAGCACAAGATCCAACTGGTCAACACAACTGCGACTGAGATATATCCGAAGTAGAGGAAATAGGAGAAAGTGAAAGGGAACCCACAAAGACTCCACTCTTTAACCTCATTAGAGAAAGCGCATCAGAAATTGCATAGCGTGACGTGCCGTTTATCAAAAGAAAAGTACGAAAATAGAGTGAGTTCCTATACCCAATTCCATGATAAGCACAAGCCCAAAAATATCGAATCTTTAGCTTTATTGGAATAGGAAACTACTGTAATACTCCGTGTTATTGAGTACTTGGCACTCAGCCGAGTAAATCTTACTCGGCTTTACTCGGCCGACTAGAATATGTATTCGGCCAAGTAGCTTGGTCTGTTTTTGAACAGTGTTCTGTTCCTTAGGGTACTCAGCCGAGTTTTGCAAGCACTCGACCGAGTAAGTCGTACTCGACCGAGTACATGTTGTACTCGATTGAGTACACCGGGTTGAGGAGATTTCGCGGACGGTTTCATTAAGGGTTTTAATAAGAGATTAAATCATAATTTACAGTTTTACGTTTCATAATCAAAACCCTATTCTGTCAAAACTCTCTCAAACCTCTCAAGAACAATCTTAAGTATTCCGAGCCGGATTAGATCTCTCATTGCCTTGTTGATTGCGTCGGTAAGTAATTCTATTATATGATTTCGTTTAAATAATTGAAACCCTAATCTGAATTGGGGGATGGGGATTTGAATAGTTATTGATTTAGATTAATTGTATGATTGTTAGGAAAGGGATTCATAGAAGAAGACTCTTGATTGATTGCTTGTGATTGCTTTGATATACGATTACTTTAGACGATTCCCCTCTTCATTCTCCTTCATTTTGGCCTGATTTAATTCGGTTTTAGCGTCGGTTACATTAGATTTTACTCCTTATTCCACGTACTCTCATATTATATATATTTCCGTCTCATTTTATAGGAAATATGTCAAGACAAGGACGAGACAGGATCAGAAGCAAGAAACCGTCACTAAACATATACACAAAGAAAAAGAAAAGAAACAAGAAAAAGAAAAAGAAAAAGGAAAAGAAAAAGAAATAACGAAAGAAAGAAAGAAGACAAAGAAGAAAAAGAGAAGGAAGAGACACAACCACCACCACCCACACTGCAGGCCTGCCACTGTCGACCTGCCACCGTCGGCCTTCCAACAGCCCAGACAACCACTCTCCCCTGCCGGTCTGGATGGGTCGGATCCCTCGCACTCGCTGGCTCCCTCGCACCCAGCGGCTCCCAAGCTCTACCACCACCGAAACAAATAAGAAAAGAAGAAGACCCTCATGTCGGTTGGTCGACGGCCGGTCCATCAGCAGGGAGCCACGCACGGACTGAGGAGTCGACGCAAGGAAGATGGGTAGTTATATGCCGGTCTTCCGGCGCTGGCTTTTCTCGGCGCCGGGCAGCTTGACCGCCACCGGTCCACCGGCCTAGAGGCCCTCGAAGCCGAATTATGCCTTTATTACCATCTTATTTTATGAACCCTAGAATTAGTAATATTATCTACCTTGTGACAACCCTCGCGAATACGGAAAAAATAAAACATACAAGCATGTGAATTATAAAGCGGAAATATGAAGTTTTTAAAACTTTTATACATGCAAGAAGAAGCATACGAGGAGTGTCAAATATTACAAACCAAAGTATGAAATACAAAAAATAGACGAAGTCTCTCAAAATATTATAAATGTCAAAGTGTTTAGCAACTAGCTAAAATAACGTCTAGAGGTGAATCTTCCAGGGACAACGCCCGCTAGCTCACACTCGAACCCAAAAATACCAAACAAAATGCCATCCAATCAAGCAACCTGATCATCCATGAAAAACATGAACGCCACAGTCAGTGGGAGTAACTCCGGGTTCTCCCAGCCATATCACATTAAACGTACATAAAAGGAAATACAAAAGTAGAAGCATGCATATATAGATATATACATGTGAGATACGATAAGGATAAATAGGCAATTCAATATATAATGATAAGAGCATATGGAATACAAATCCGAATCCATCATGTTATACAAAGACTCGGGGAAGACACTCTTAGGCAACCGAATACGCTCACTAGGGCTTGCATCTCACCGTTAGCGGTATAAGTTTGATAAGATTGAGACTCGACAAAAAAACCATGCCAAGTCATGGTATGATCATGAATAATCAATCATGTAATCACCCATCCAAACACAACGACACAAGGACGACATCTCTCACGGTAAATGAAACGCACTAGCACCGTGTACATGGCAAGTATGATTAAAAGGCATCCACGGGATACATAATTTCCCTGAACGCATACACGATGCTACATTTCGTATATGTAGACTAATTTCCTCCTGGTAGGACGACGATAATAATACGGTTAATCATAGAAGCATGTTCCGATTCGACATGCGATAAACGTTTCCCGTCCAAGACTCGGTCAATCATAGAAGCCGAGTATCCCAAATTCGGTCGATAATTCACGAAAGAGGCGGAAAAGAGCACAAGCCTCATAACAAGCGGTACGCTACATGCAAATAACACCACGTCGCAAGTACACAACATTTGACGGCCGGGTCGATCAACGCAAAGCGCTCGCGTCCCAACAACGTCGTCGTATGCCACTAACACATTCAATTAAGCAGTAGGATACATCCCCGTTCCGACATTCCAGCCTTACGAACGTGGAGGTAGCCAAGGAAATGAGAGTACAAAGCACATAACAAAATAGTGCTCAAACCGTAACATTTGTAAAAACGACTCAAAGTGGGATATATGAAAAACCGTCACCAAGCATGAGAATAGGGCATTATATAAATGTAACTATGATAAACATGAATCAATACATGATACATAAGCATTAGACCAAGTTTAAGAAGCATAATAAATAGGAAACATAGATCTTATCTCAAAACAACAAGTTTGGAAACTAACTATAACAATGGTCCACTTAAAACTATAATAACTAGAGTTCTAGACATTCAAATGCATAAATTCCAAGTTGAGGTGATAGCCTATCCTCTTACTGTTCCAACGGTAGGTCACAAGCCGAAAACAAGCAAGTAACGAAGGAGATATGATCATTTTACGAAAAGGGGTCAGTGCAGTGAAACTACACAAGTCACGACCGTGACTTGTATGTCACGCTCGTGACATGAGTTTCACGACCGTGACTTACATTTCACGCTCGTGAAACTGTCTGTTACGCAAGGGTATTTGGTCAGCCACTATTTCACGCTCGTGACATGAGTTTCACGACTGTGACTTGGGTCAAGACATCTCCATTTTGTTCTAAACTCAACCATCATCAACTATTATCATAAATCATCAATACTCATATCAATCTCAACAAACAACAAGTATCATCATCAACACAAGTTCTATGAATACTAATCCTATTCCAAATATGATTACTAACATAGAAAACTCATTACAACACGTAAATGATATCGAGTAACCCTTCACCGTTACCTTTATGCGTCTTTAAACGATTTCTAAGCCTTCCTCCACTAGATAGTAATCTTTGTCGGGGTCTAGAAAGTCTCCACCTAAACAAAGACGACAAAAGATGAATATAATTCACCATTGAGAAAGCCGGATAAATTGAAAAGCGAAAAAGACGGTAATTTTATTACCAATACGGATAGAGGAAGATGAGAGGGAAGGAATAAGACGAACTTACGTGAATTTAAGCGAGAAATGAAGGAGTTATGACGATTCTAAGACGGCTCAAAAATGGAAGCTAGGTTTTGGAGTTTTCTTTGTGAGGAAGAAGATTTGAGTTGTGTGAGTGAATTAGGTTATGAGGGAGTAAGGAAGGAGTAAGTGCAAAAAAAGTCAAGAAAAGTCAAAGACGTCTTAAGACGTGATTCACTTGAAATCTCGCGAAAAATCTAAATACGAACTCGGAAATTCTAAATTCGACTCGGGAAATTTAATTCTAAACTAAAACCAAATTTCGATGAAAAGTATCCGTAAAATATTTTTACTATAAAAATATAGGGTACATATGCGGGTGTTACAATCACCCCACCTTTTAAAAAGTTTCGTCCTCGAAACTTGAGAGTAGAATACAAAAGTATCAAGGACAAGAATCGGTTTTCAAAATTAATACGAAAACTTTTATAAGGGAAACATTTATGAAACGAGGTTCAACTCGAAAACGGGTTAAGGAAATTTTTCGTCAGTGCGAAACTTTATTTACGAATCACAAGAGTGCCTGTCGCGAACGAGAACTCTAGCTATCAAAAATCAAATCAATGTCGAAATAGTGAAATCGAAAATCAAAACAAGTGTTAGTAAGTGTAGGACTAGTCACCAGACGTCTCTAATAACAAGTCCAAACATCCAACCAACGCATAAACCAAGTTTAAAAGCAAAAGAAATCTATTTCCTCCAAAACAAGGGTACAAAATCCATCTTTAGACTTCTTTAAAAAGTTAAATTAGAAATACGATATGGAGATTTGAAGGTTTTCTCAAAGATAAAATCAAAATAACAAGACATTACACAAACACAGAGCGACTCGCACATCTCACACACAAATCAGGGTAACAAAATATATACAAAACACTCAAAAATGAAACAAATCGAACTCTTAGGGATAGGAAGATCACGATAAAGTCGGTACGAAGATCTACAAGAATTCGATAGTACTAACTCTACTAATACTCTAATCCTCAAGAGAATGCAATTTACCCAATTTGCAAATCATCATTTTCAATCATCAGAATTCCTACAAGAATATTCCATAATCACGAGATTTCAAGCCAATAACCTAATTATTCAGATCCATTTTGTATCTACTGAAGTCCATCGGCACAGTAGACTCCACAACTAACAATCCACATGAAAGATTCATTACATACTCTAATCTTCTTAGTTTCATCAAAACTCTTACTAGAAACCACCAATAAAGTATTTATATCTAGGGGAACATGATCGATAACAACCACAAGGTAAAAGAGACTTACCATGAAAATCCCTTGATTCAATTTACTTTAAACTCATTATTCTAAATTTACAATGAACTTTCTCATCCTCGAAAGTCAAAACAAAATCAACGCAACAAACATAATTATCTAAGATCCAACTAGCCTCATCCAAAGTCTCAAGACAAGGGAAAATCCACAATCCATTATCGCTTATAATGATTCTTTAATACGCCATAACATCCTTAATTCAATCATTACTACGCTCGAAGCGTCAAACATAAATAGTCACATTAGCAAACTATGGTGGTTACAAATCCTCAAGATAAATGGATTCACCATTCTAACTCTATAATCCATAACAACTGAGGACTCACTATCCATAGTTTGCTACGAACATTTCTCAATTTCAAACTATGATTCCTTAAGAATAAAAGAGAATTACTAATTCCAAACCACAAATGATCAATCACTTGGCAATCAGACAACCATTCAAATCATCTAATTCATCTAAAACTCAAAATGAATCGATTTTCATTTATGACAATACTCTTCGAACCTTGGGTACCGGCTTAATTACCCTAAAGCAAAGTCTCTTTTAGAATCCACCAATTAGAGACATCCAAATCCCAAATGACATACCAAGCAACTGTTATAATACTCAACAACAACGAACTATTGTCATGATCAACTCAATTCTCAAAATAGCACTACGATACCAAGCTCCAAATCTAAAACTACTAAGAGAGGATACATTATCACTATTAGGATTCATCCTAGAGCTTAAGTCCTATTTCCCATGATGAAATACAACATGAAATTTGCTTAATCCAAGGACACATATTCTAACTAAAGAATCCCAAATTACATCACGCTTATTCTCTGAGCCTTACAAACGGAATATGCAATCCACTAGAGAAAAGATGAAGGAGCAACGAGATAGAAAACGATAAGGAATCTCAAGGAGAACACGAGAATAAATAAGGCACGAGATTACAAGAGAGGGGCGCAAAAAATAACGAGGTCAAGGAAGAGACAAAGCAGATAGTAGAGTTATGAAGATACCCGAGTAAGAAAGAAGATACGAGCATGCGATTTCTTAAAGATCAATCTTGACAAAAACATTCAAGAATGGAAATGAAAAGGGATGATGGCAAGAGTAAATGTTTAAGGTTTAATCCACAAAATTCCCCTTTCAAACACAGGGCGATACTAAAACATCTTAATTATTCCTCTACAAAGGTCTCTTACAAGGGACCATCGTACCACGAATCATCAAAGTAAGGTACACCTAGATTTAACAAATCGATTACAACCCAATTCATCCACCCTTTCATATAGCACGGAATCCCAATTGCGGAATTGGAACTCAAGTATAGTAACATTTCCTAAATTCCAAAATTTGACACACTCTCAAAGGTTTCAAAACCGAAGAACTAACAAGGAATTCTTCATACTAATCTCTTTTCAACTCCTACGGCCCACAAGGTAGAACACTGAACAAAACGTCATTATCAACATCATAAGGCATCACCGACATAGCCAATCTAATCAGATTCTACTCATTTCCAAAATCCTTAAGTAACATGGTTTAATCTATCACAACGACTTACAACCTCAACCAAGTCTCCGATACCAGGATATAAGATCATATTTTAAATCCAAGAATTATAGCCAAGCACTTTTCCACCAAGCGTATACTCTAACACATACACTAGAATCCACAAAAAGTCACTTAGTCTCAAAAACATTTTACCACTCAAGGCATCATTCAAACTCCTAAATTCAAAAGATTAAATCGCTAATGGGTTAAGAAGTCTTAGCCAACTCATTCAACCTTACACCATCAAATATCATGAACTATCCACACATTAGTCATGGCAAGCATCAAGCATTAAAGTCATTAAACTTATCTTACAACACTTTCCTCAAGGATCCCAACTCTCACCACTAGGGGTGAACTTAGGTCTACACAATTTTTCTCAAATCCCCAATTCATTCAAATCAACACTAACACTCTACAAAGTCCAAATTTCTTCCGACCAAGTATAATATACCATAAACAAATGGGTATGTCATCCACAAAAATGTTACAAGGGTAAGGTAAGGATACCAATTGATAAGGAGGAGGGAAGTAATAAGAGTAATTTCCAAGGGGAAAAGAAGTTAGATGATGAAGAAGCACTTAGATAGAAGGAAGAGAGCATGATACATTAAGGATGAGAGAAAGCATCGATGAGGAAGAAATACACTTCAATTAGGCTTGTCAATCTTCAATCTTCGGTAGAGGATACATCTTCTAGGTAACACATGATCCACCTTAAGACGGTAGATAGAACCAAACATAACATCACTCAACACAATCAACAAACAAGTTAGAACCTAACAAACATCAAGTACACCAAAGACTACCACCTTAGATCCTTAAATCTACCCATCTCTCATTTATTATTTCAAGGTCAAGTAATTTAAGTTTAGGGTTCACGTGTGTGCGTCGGGAGCGTTTAAGCTCTGATACCAACTGTGACAACCCTCGCGAATGCGGAAAAAATAAAACATACAAGCATGTGAATTATAAAGCGGAAATATGAAGTTTTAAAAACTTTTATACATGCAAGAAGAAGTATACGAGGAGTGTCAAATATAACAAACCAAAGTATGAAATACAACAAAGAGACGAAGTCTCTCAAAATGTTATAAATGTCAAAGTGTTTAGCAACTAGCTAAAATAACGTCTAGAGGTGAATCTTCAAGGGACAACGCCCGCTAGCTCACACCAGAACCCAAAAATACCAAGCAAAATGCCATCGTATCAAGCAACTTGTGCATCCATGAAAAACATGAACGCCACAGTCAGTGGGGAGTAACTCCAGGTTCTCCCAGCCATATCACATTAAACGTACATAAAAGGAAATACAAAAGTAGAAGCATGCATATATAGATATACATGTGAGATACGATAAGGATAAAGAGGCAATTCAATATATAATGATAAGAGCATATGGAATACAAATCCGAATCCATCATGTTATACAAAGACTCGGGGAAGACACTCATAGGCAACCGAATACGCTCACTAGGGCTTGCATCTCACCGTTAGCGGTATAAGTTTGATAAGATTGAGACTCAACAAACAATCCATGCCAAGTCATGGTATGATCATGAATAATCAATCATGTAATCACCCATCCAAACACAACAACACAATGACGACATCTCATACGGTAAATGAAACGCACTAGCACCGTGTACATGGCATGTATGATTAAAAGGCATCCACGGGATACATCATTTCCCTGAACGCATACACGATGCTACATTTCGTATTTGTAGTCTAATTTCCTCCTGGTAGGACGACGATAATAATACGGTTCCAAGTCTAAACCTGGCCATACTCTTGGAATAAACGTGTTCCGATTCGACATGCGATAAACGTTTCGCATCCAAGACTCGGTCAATCATAGAAGCCGAGTACCCCAAATTCGGTCGATAATTAACGAAAGAGGCGGAAAAGAGCACAAGCCTCATAACAAGCGGTACGCTACATCCAAATAACACCACCTCGCAAGTACACAACATTTGACGGCCGGGTCGATCAACGCAAAGCGTTCGCCTCCCAACAACGTCGTCGTATGCCCACTAAAACATGCAATTAAGCAGTAGGATACATTCCCGTTCCGACATTCCAGCCTTACGAACGTGGAGGTAGCCAAGGGAATGAGAGTACAAAGCACATAACAAAATAGTGCTCAAACCGTAACATTTGTAAAAACCGACTCAAGGTGGGACATATCAAAAACCGTCACCAAGCATGAGAATAGGGCATTATATAAATGTAAATATGATAAACATGAATCAATACGTGATACATAAGCATTAGACCAAGTTTAAGAAGCATAATAAATAGGAAACATAGATCTTATCTCAAAACAACAAGTTTGGAAACAAGCTATAACAAGGGTCCACTTAAAATGTCATAACTAGAGTTCTAGACATGCAAATGCATAAATTCCAAGTTGAGGTTATAGCTTATCCTCTTACGATTCCAACAGTAGGTCACAAGCCGAAAACAAGCAAGTAACGAAGGAGATATGATCATTTTACGAAAAGGGGTCAGTGTAGTGAAACTGCACAAGTCACGACAGTGACTTGTATGTCACGCTCATGACATGAGTTTCACGACCATGACTTACATTTCACGCTCGTGAAACTGTCTGTTACGCATGGGTATTTGGTCAGCCACTATTTCACGCTCGTGACATGAGTTTCACGACCGTGACTTGGGTCAAGACATCTCCATTTTGTTCTAAACTAAATCATCATCAACTATTATCATAAATAATCAATTCTCATATCAATTCTTAACAAACAACAAGTATCATCATCAACACAAGTTCTATGAATACTAATCCTATTCCAAATACGATTACTAACATAGAAAACACATTAAAACACGTAAATGATATCGAGTAACCCTTCACCGTTACCTTTATGCGTCTTTAAACGATTTCTAAGCCTTCCTCCACTAGATAGTAATCTTTGTCGGGGTCTAGAAAGTCTCCACTTAAACAAAGACGACAAAAGATGAATATAATTCACCTTTGAGAAAGCCGGATAAATTGAAAAGCGAGAAAGACGGTAATTTTATTACCAATACGGATAGAGGAAGATGAGAGGGAAGGAATAAGACGAAGTTACGTGAATTTGAGCGAGAAATGAAGGAGTTATGACGATTCTAAGACGGATCAAAAATGGAAGCTAGGTTTTGGAGTTTTCTTTGTGAGGAAGAAGGTTTGAGTTGTGTGAGTGAATTAGGTTATGAGGGAGTAAGGAAGGAGTAAGTGGAAAAAAAGTCAAGAAAAGTCAAAGATGTCTTAAGACGTGGTTCACTTGAAATCTCGCGAAAAATCTAAATACGAACTCGGAAATTCTAAATTCGACTCGGGAAATTTAATTCTAAACTAAAACCAAATTTCGCTGAAAAGTATCCGTAAAATATTTTTACTATAAAAATATAGGGTACATTTGCGGGTGTTACATACCTAGTTAGAAATATAATCCTCTCTTAATTACTAACAATTAATCTTATTTCTAGTTAGTTATTATTATATCTAGTCTTTCTCTTAGTTATTAGTAAATATTTGAGTTTTAATTTGAAGACAAGAGGAGACTCTTCTTCCCTTATTAATCCACGTTTCAATCTTTTATTACATGTTTGGTATATTTGTCATCTTTATTTAATTTACTTGTCATTTAATTACTTATTCATACTTGTTTATTTAGTTTAGATGTTGAGCATGTTTTCTCTTGTGAGTTTTGTATTAAAGTTTTCATCTTTAACGATATTCTTTATTAATATGTGTGAGTAGTGTTTTAGTAAGGTAGATGAGGGATCTCTTGTAGGTTCTTGGGTTTGAACGTGGTTTTGGATGTAAAAGTTGAGTCGTTCCGGTAATTCCTATATCTTGTGCACGCAAAGTGTTAGTAGAAATGCTAGAATGAGTAGTTCAAGCTTTTCCGTCATCTTATTGCTTCCCTAAGCGAGAGTTTTGCTTGTTTGATGTTTTGTGTGTGTTCATAGGAGTATTGGGGGAAGTTAGGGCGAGAACTCAACCAAACTTAGGCAAGGAAGCATCTCTCGCCGAGAGGTGGAGGCCTAGCGCGACTTACTGCTAGACCAACTTCATCCTCTACCATATTTGACCCTAACCTCATTAGCGTACCCATTCACTTTCTCTTAATCTTTGTTTTAAAACACATCTTTGCTTCCTTGTTAGTCTTGGTTAGTATTAATCATCATCAACATGCTATTAGCTAGGACTAAACTAGAACTTAATTAAACCGTCTTAGACCCTGTGATACATGGATTGGTGATCCTTGCCGAACTGTGGTACACGGGGAACCATAGAGAGGCGCACTTGGATGAACAAGCGTAGAAATACACATTTGTGGATTCACCACCAATATTTATGGAAAATTGGAACCGTTCGAAAACTTTATGCCATGTCAAGACACAAAATAATGACATGAACACCAAGAACTCGTAACCCATAGCATTCTATGTCTAGAATAACTCTCGTGGATGCGAATGAACAGGGATGTTCACATAGATCTGGAGTAAGGGGTGAGGGTACGTAATAGGAAGCTCTTTAATCGAACACCTAATCTCGCCCGCCTCGATAGCGGCCTCTACTAATAATTAGGGAATCGTTCGTATTTGATATGTTATCGATATGCATGCAATGCAACATCCAACGTTTTAATCCTAACAAGTGAATTAGACTGTCGCTAAACATGTAATTAACATTCAACTATGTCAAAATTGGGATTTTAGAATTAATTATATATGAAAGGCAAAGAAATCATACAATTACAATGACTAAAATAAAGTTACAACAGATTACATGATCTACGTCATAAATATATTCAAAACGGAGATTTGAAGAAAAGGAAAAGGTTTGAAAAACTAAAAGACAGATTAAGAGCAATAATACGACTAATAGTTAATTAATTACGTAATTAAAGCTACGTCAAAGCGAAAACAGAAGTTCAGGGACATAAGTCAACCCAGAACAGGTGCAGCAACAGCTGCGTCCTCTGGAAGAGGCACATGACTTGTTGTGTCTGTTCTTGAGTTGAATTATGACTGTGAACTCAAAATCGCAGGCAGTTAATATTCTTTAGTATATTACGGTGGATTATTGACCTACAACGCGAATGGAAGTGATTTAACATATCACTACAATTTATATCAACAATGAATCCAGAGATTTGATATGAACGAATCGAACCTCTAAAACCAAATTAGACCACTAATATTGAATTATTAGGGGTCTAAGTCGAGAAAAAAACAATTTATGAAAGATTAAATACGATTTATGCACAAAGAAAAGAGAAAGTAAGAAAAGGAAGATAAAGACGTAGAATCCAGAGGAAGAAGAAGAAGAACAGGAGTAGGCAGCCTCTGGAAGACGCGCAACATATGCTGCGACTCTTCGAAGAGGCGCAGATGCTTCTGCATTTCTTCTCGACGTCTGATGACTACTAAAAATATTTGGTGAAAAAAATGTTTTACATTGAAATCGGTTTTGAATTTATTCCTGACGTGAATCTTACATTAATTGATAGAATAAAATAAATAAAAAAAATAAAATACGGGATTTACACCCTAAGACTTACATGTTTGACGAAAGGAGATTAATTAAATTACGTTTTAGCGACAATTCGACTCAAATGTATGCAGAAAGTGCCCTCGTTAAAGGACTTATCTGAAAACGGAGAAAACAGATGGGGAAGAGGCGCAACAGGAACGACGACCCTTCGAAGAGGCGCAGCAGCTGCAGCATCATTTCCCCAGAGGTTTCCTTCTGCGGAAGGAAGATTCCCACGTTTCTATTACGGAATTGTCGGAGATATACACTTCCACTTAAAAAAGACACGACATAAATATTTATCAAAAAGAATATTCCCGTGTGTTACGACTCGGAGTTTTTAAACGGTTTCGAGAAAATGAAGCGGTTTTCGAACCTAGACTCCAAATAAACTCTAATGACTGTCAAAATGACTGTACCGGTGCGTAGATGACAACCAAGGGGTGGACACAAGTGTTTGAGCTATCACTTGACGATAAACTTACGAACGGTTATAAATCGTTTCGCGTACCAAACATGCGGCCCAATCATCACTGGGTGGTTAATGGAAGGTGTAGAACTGAGGTATCTATAGTGCCCCCACTTTGACTGAGGCTTGGAAAAGGCAAAAGTCAAAGTATTGCTATTAGGTCAATCGAATATTACAACCTGACGACTATGACAACGTGAGGTGGTTCAAGGGGTCTGAACCAAGGACCTGTCGTCGGGAACATTTCAAAGTCTATCGACCATCGGGGAGGGTCGTTTAAAGTTCGTCAGACTATGTATAAAAGCACGCCAGCACTAAGAAGGAGTCATTCCTAAGCCATCTTCTTATTTGGACTGAGGTGCGCGGTGAGGCTTGCCACCCGTCGAGTGGGGTTGCGTCGTAAGGCTCGCCATCCGTTTGAATGGGGTTGCCTTATGAGGCTCGCGAGCCGTCATATGTGAGAATATATCTGTCTTTGTTCTTAGCGAACTCTTGTTTGGGGAAACATATATTGAAAGGAATTTGCAAAATTTGTTATATGGAAGACTCTGTCAAGATTGAATCATTCCGGGGAATCTACTCAGTTGTGGCGAGCGAAATTCTGGTGATAAAAGACGGGCCCACTGATTGTATGTCCAAATGGTAGGTCCCTGCTGAGATAATAACATGATGTGACGGTTTTGAAGCATGTCAAGGCACGGGTCTTGAAAAAGAACCAAGCTTGTGAAACAAGATGTCAAAGACGAGGCGCACAAGATTTGGGCCCACAAATAACAAACTTGTAACGAACTTTCAAATTGAAGTGAAATCTGCTGGGGAATAGGCGCAGCAAAATCTGCGACCTTTGGAAGAGGCGCAGCAGTTGTTGCGTCATTTTCCAAGCTCATCCCTGTCTGAGTAAAAGCGCGACAGACGAACTCATAGTTTCATTATTTCAAAACACAAAACTTTCGAAAGCATCTCAAATTCCAACTAAAATCCGTCGAAACTTGATCAAATCAAACCACAAAGCATGACTAATCGAGGTAGATATCTTATCCTTGTTCTAAACTCTTAATTTTGCTTGAATTAGAGTTAGAAATTAGGGTTCTTCGCTTTGAAAATGTCGAAAATTTGGGGGTTTGCTTCCATTTGATTTGTATGATAGAAATTGATAGTAGAAATGGACAATTGGCCTTGTTAGGAACATAACAATGTAATCCTTTTGCGTTTTCGTCAATTTTTGAACAAATGGGACGGTCACTCTGCTGATTCGAAAATCGCTTCGTAAACCCCTTTAGGATTGTCCATTTTTGATGAAATTTCGTGTTTTGGAACCCTTGTGTAATGGGTAAACTTGTTGTGATGTCGGATTTTTGATTTGCGACGTCTTCTGCATGACGCTTTTCTAGAGCATAACTGCTATTATAGCGAAATGTTGTCAAAATTTTGACTCAAACCCGTGACTAAGCTTTGGATAGACTTGACTTCACCCCACCCTTTACATGTGTAGTCGGGTTTTGGAAGAAATGCCTAAGATGATCAGGAAACTCCCTTTAGAGCTTGAAATTCTTGAAATGACTGGACATGACTTCGATTTTGCAGGCGATATTCCTTCTACGTCGGGGGAAACCTCTATAGATTCAGACCTTGAGCCTTCTTCTTCTCGTGCGGGAGAAGAGATGTTGGCTGAGGTGTTCGGGGAGGCCGGGGAGGCCGAGGAGGTCCCTAGGAGGGCCAACCTGGGAGGAGGTGGATGACAGCTGTTGGGTGCACCTGAGTGGGCCGAGAAATGGGATGGTAGACATCTTATTTGGGTGGCGGAGAGCCATCTCTCTTACCGTACGGCGCTAAGTATGGTATGTTACTGTTTAACGTTCATTGTATCCGTTTACCACTTCATTTATCATTTATTAATGATAATTGATTTTTTTGTTTTGAATTGATACAGGATGCTGGGAACATGAGGTCCTTCTCCGGCTACACGACGATGATGGAGGTTTATGAGAGGCTGACAGAGGAAGAGAGGACTCTTGTCGAGGCAGGAGCCTTCGGAAGCTTGGTCTAGGCAGGGAGGGCAATCAAGGCGAGGAAGATTCGGGCAAATCTTAGCCTCATTCGGGCTTTTCTTGATCGTTATTGGGATACGACTACGACCTTACATATGCCTTTTAGAGAGGTTGAGGTCACCTTAGAGGACTACGGCCTGATTTCGGGTCTGCCGTGCGGAGAGGAGTCTTTAGAGTGGTCTTCGGCGCCAAAGAGGGTTGACTCGGAGGAGGCGAGGAGTTTGATCGGCTGGAACCTGCCGACAGGAGCAGCTACCATTCTCGTGTTCGCTCCTAGTACTTACGCCATGGACTACTTTGCAGGTAGGAGTCCAGCGAAAGTGAGGATAGGCGGAGAGATGGTTCCTCCTCCTTCTTGTACAGCTGAGTAACGGGCTTGATTTTGGTTGTGGTGGTTCCTATCTTCGATTTACGCCGGAGACAAGGGGGAGTGGCTGTCGACTAAGATTCTTCCCTTCCTGTCTGACATGAGTAGCCTAGGTCGGCGGGACTATGTTACTCCTGGCTTTGCGGTACTCATCCGCTACAGGAGGGTCATGGTTAGACAAAAGTTGATGGAGAAGGGGAGTTCTCCTACTACTGTTGGTCCTGGGCTCTTGTTGGAGGTATGAACCTTCCTTTTTGTATTTATTTATTGAAGGATCGATAATTCATTTTGTTAGTGCTTTTGATCACAAGTCATTTAAGTGTATTCGGATTTTCAAGTCAAAGTCGGTTTTGAGCTCGTAAAGTATATAATGTGAGCAGGAAATACAGAGTGTATGCTCATATAATCGTATATCGAGTTCATGGTTATAATGGAAAAGTAAATGACGAGTTTATTATTTATATCGACTCGTTATTTGTGTTGAGTTTTATACTCGGTTTTACTAAGTGTTATACTTAGTGTTTTGCGTAAATAAAACAAGGGAGTCATAACCCCGATCGGGGTGGCCTATCCCCAAAAAGGGTTGGGTGTCTGAAAGTCTCTGATTATTTAAATGTACCCAGATATATAAAACCCCGATCGTGGTTTGGGAACCGTGATAGGGGTTGTAGTGTTCTACTTATTTGTTTTGTTTTCCGCGCGCTTTTCACTTGTGTTGTTTGGGTGTCGAATGAACTCCAACGACAGTAGTTTTTGGGTGTTTTCCCATGCATTTATCCATTAAATAATATATGTTTATATCATGTATCTTATCACATAAATCTTTATATATATGTGAGAGGATTGAATGAAAACATAACTCATAATCAATTCCCTTTTCAGATTTTGACAAAAACAAAACTAAGACAAACTCTATTGTTCTAGTGTTCTTTGTTCTTGCCTAAGTAAAAGTAAAACCGTCTTATCCTATAGAGCTTTCGAGATACCCAAAGCAATAAGGGTCGAAATACTCTAAGGAAAGTGTGTTCAACACGATTCGGTGGGTTGATAAATACCGTTTGCAATTGTTTTCATTTCTGTGTTTTAGTGCCTTGTTGTATTGTTACTAGTTTGTAATCTTTGTAATACAAGTCCAATATATAACATTCTTAGACTATTTTCTGCTCTGGAAATGGATTCAATTCGAGACATGACTTCCAAGTTCGGAAAGTTTGAGAAATTTGAAGAGATAGACTTCCGTCGTTGGCAAAAGAAGATGCACTTCCTTCTTACCGCTTTGAAGGTGGTGTATGTGTTAAGTACTCCAATGTCGGAGATTGTTGGTCATGAGACTCTTGCAGAGATTCAGCGAAAGCGCAACAAGTGGGAGAATGATGACTACATATGCCGTGGTCACATCCTTAATGGTAGGGCTGAGCAAAAACATCCGATTATCCGAATCCGATTTGAATCCGATCCGATATCCGACGAAAAAAACGGATATTCGATCCGAATTTCACTTCGGATACGAATATCCGATCCGAACAATTCGGATATCGGATCGGATACGGATAATGCTTTTAAAAATTTTGGATATCCGATATCCGATAGTTTGTGATCGGATATCGGATATCCGATATCCGATATCCGAATTTTAGCTAATAATTGAAATCTAAAAAGTAGAAACCTACGTATTACTTAGTATACTTACCTAAGTCACTACCTCATTTTCTCTTCATTGTAACCCTAAATATACAAATCAGCCGCTTACCTTTTTTCGCTTCATCTTCTCTATCTCTTCCCTAATCCGTACTCCATTTTCTTTGTTCCTCCATTTTCATTTGCATTTTTTTTACTCTTCTTCAAAGACGGTTAGATCTAAGCATTGTTGAGGTATTTACTCTCTTTATTTAGTTATTTTTTAATTAATTGATGTTTATTTAAACTTTAATATGTTTTCTTCTTCAAACTTTTCTTATTTGATCCTTGTACTCAAATCACGCATTCACGCAATCTCAGTCGACCGAGTACTCAAATCTCAAACTTTTATACAATAGTTTCTTTAATCTTGGTAATCAATCACATATTAGTAGATACTTTGATTAAAATGGGACAAATTGAGTATTTTATTAGGATTTATTAATTCCGTTTGTTGTTATCGTAGGTTGGATCATTGTATGTTTGGTGTGTGTAAGTGGATGCCATGTACCAAAGTTATAGGTCATTGCCATAATATTGATGCCCTGTACACATTTTGGTGTTATGTGCTTAGAAATTGGTAACTAGTTTATGTACATGTTCATGTTATAGGTGCGTACAATATTCAAAACCTTATGAAAAACGCAAGGCTTTGTTTATATTTCTAAGCAAGGATTTCGTAAACTTCAGGAAAGGCAAAATGCATTGTTTATGGGTGAACCTCTGTGTGTTTATTGACTGAAGGTTCAGTAAACGATGAGACATCTATTTAACGTCTCAAAATCACATTTCGTAGTTGTGCATCTTGTATGAAACTGTATTTGTTTTACTGGCACGTGTTTAGTTTTATCTGTTTTGCTAGCACGTGTATCAGTGTATGTGTGTTGTGCGGCTGTGCGCATAGAAGGATATTAAAAATCATTCAAGCTAATTATTTTGTTTACTTTTTTGTAGTACGCTAAATGGCATCTTCCTCTTCAAAAGCAAGTGCCACAAATGAGAGCCCTTTGGATTCAATTAATGAGGACGCTGTGGAGGGCACAGAAAGTACACCAGGAGATCCCCCAGAAACAATAGGACGAGGTAGAAAAAGGCGTAGGGCAACTACATCTTCAGATCCCGCTACTACTACTACTGCTGGAGCTGTTCCGAAAAGCAAAAAAAGGTCTTGGGTATGGGGTCACTTTACTTCTTTTACTAATAAAGATAATCAAATTCGTGCTATCCACCCAATGTTAATAAAGCACAAAGCCTTCTCGCCATACAAAGTGACATTACTACAAAGAGCACTAGTGTCAGTGTTGGTGATTCTACAGTAGAGAAAAAAGGTAGACTTGAAATTTGGAAGTTTAATCAACACGACACTAGGATAGCTTTAAGTAAAATGATAATAATGGATGAGAGACCTTTTAGGACTATTGAACATGATGGTTTTAGATTACTTATGTCAGTTGCTTGTCCCTATTTTTTGATTCCCTCCCGCTGGACCGTTGCTAGAGACTGTTATAGTATGTATTTAGAAGAAAAAAATAAACTCAAGACATACTTTAGCAAACTTACTTCTCGTATATGTCTCACCACCGATACTTGGACATCTTGTCAAAACTTAAGCTATATGTGTCTCACTGCCCACTTTATCGACCAAAATTGGTGCAAGATGGTGGCAAGGGTAAAGGGAAGGAAGTCAAGGGATCCTCTTCAGTCAATATGATGGAAAAGGGAGAGGGTTAAAAGAACAAGTTTAAGGGGAAGAAACGCCCCTACAACAACACTAATGATGATGAGTCTAACAAGCCACCGAATGGTGCTTGTTGGACTTGTGGAAAAACTGGGCATTTCAAAAAGAATTGCAAGTTTGGCACGCACAAAAATATGAAAGGCGCAAGTGCTAACCAATAAGAACAAGGGTCTAAAGGCCAAGGTCCAACCACTAATCAAGGTCAGTTTTTAGACTATGGTTTTAATTCGGTTGTGAATTATGTACCACTAATTTCTGAGGCATTTTATGTGTAGGATGATGTAGTGGGATGGTGGATAGACTCGGGTGCAACTAATCATGTTTGCAAGAATCGTCATTGGTTCAAGGACTATGAATCGGTGAAGGATGGATCGATTCTTTATATGGGAATGAGTCTACCGCTTCTTTTATTGGTCGTGGCACGGTGTTGTTGGAATTTAGTTCCAGAAATGCCGTAACTTTATTTAATGTTTTACATGTACCCGGAATTAGAAAGTGTGGGAAATATCGGTATATTTCATATATGAAAATTAAGGATTATAACGAAATTATAATATATGAAATACGAGTCGTAAACGAAAACCATAAAAATTAGAACCAACCTTTGGTCCTAGCAATATGGCCTAAGAACAAATATCGAGATGATATTCTCCTATTTGTTGCACCCAAGATGCTCTGAGATATGCCTTTTCTTGTGCTAGAATGAACACCAAACATTACTGCTAATTTTTGTGAAAAGTAATTGTATGATAATCATGTAGAGAAGAAGAGTTTATATAATACTCTTCTCCTCTCCTCTTGGCCGTGCAAGTAGGTAGTATAGTAGAGGTAGGAGTCTCCCTCTTTTTCTTCTACTTGTTTTTGGTAAATAGAGTCAAGATAGGAGTCTTCCCTCTTTTTATTTATTTAATGTATAATATGTGTATGTATTATTATTGTCATTTATGTTGTCACATATTAATAAGTCCATACAACATTTTTTAGTTGATTTATTAATACCGGTCTCACATCATTTATTATGACAATATCGTATAATATATACGTCAACTATAAATATCGTATATTTATAATTTGCTAATAAGAATATAACAGTTTATATTTAATTACGAATTAACATTTAATTCTTTTAAGCTTACATTATTTAATCGTATTAAATAATTATATTATATACATTAATTAGATATAACAGTTTATATTCAATTACGAATTAACATTTAATTCGTCTCAGCTAGTATTATTTAATCGTATTAAATAATCGTATCATCATTACATTGACTAACCTTTTAGTCATATACATCGACTAACCTTTTAGTCATATAAGGCATCAATATGATTATATTTTTCATATAATCATAACTCTCAAACAAATCCTTTAGGTGTGACTTTTAGGGACCAGTTGATCACCGCCATTAAAATGACAATAACGTCAAACGTCTAGCAAGCCAACCGTTATCGATAAACGTTAATCAACTAATTAGAATACTAAGTATACCCTGTGAACCTGTAAGAGATTTATACGCGTTATCACACTCACTATGGAGGACACTAGCTCCAACAATCTCCCACTTGTCCTTACAAGTGTATGTGCGATAACCGATTCTCATATCCAAAATTTCTCCAACTCAATGTAAAACAATTTGCAAAGTCCGTAATCACAAAGGTCGTATTTTACAAGTGATCAGTATCAAGAGTGGTTTTCCTGACTAGAGAGTAACTTAACTGATAAACGAATCATTATTCGAGCATGGCCATGCATTTCAGTTACAACTCCTCGAGTAGCCCTGAGAAATAACAAAACCTGATAAAGGTTCGATATTTTCTTCAACTCGAATCATGCAGATACAAGCACAGTATGAAATGACCCAGTAAAAATCTGTTAGCCTCCTGTTACGGTCGACCATGAGAAAGAAACCAAAGTCACCCAAAAACTGCCTTAATCTCAAGAGACAGCCGATAGTCATAAGAATCGACTCTAGGAACACTATGGACGTCCAATCCCCGACCTGTCACCGAATGTTCTTACACATTTAGGACTTTATAACGTTGTCACGATGTCCTAAGAGGTATCTTTATAAATCGTATCTGTGATCGATCAGTCAACCGTTTGACTTATGCCTCGTTGAACTCAGCATCAATCAACTTCACAATATAATTGCCAGAGTTATCAGCTCATTTGGGCGATTACGGACCAAAACAAATATAATGTAATTCAGCTCACTTTGTGGCGTTCAATGTTGTCGTACAATCCACATGAAAAACAAAATATGAAACAATACGATGATGTTATGAATAGTAAATGAAAAAGATACATTTATCTAATCCATGTAAACAGCTACTACAACTCAGAAACACGTTTAATTCCCATGGAAATAATGTGCCCTTCATGCTTATCATATTTTAACGGTTTAGTGAGAGGATCTGCGATGTTGTCATCCGAAGCAATCTTGTCTATCACTATCTCCTTTTGCTCCACGTAATCTCGGATCATGTGAGCCTTCCGAAGTACATGTCTAGACTTGTTGCTAGACTTAGGCTCCTTAGCTTGGAAGATGGCACCTCTATTATCACAATAGATGGTGATTGGGTCATTCGAACTAGGAACTACGGTTAGTCCTTGTAAGAACTGCCGCATCCATATAGCTTCCTTTGCAGCTTCTGAAGCGGCATAGTACTCGGACTCAGTTGTAGAATCTGCTATAACACTTTATTTAGAACTTTTCCATATGACCGCAGCGCCATTAAGAGTAAAGACGAATCCAGACTGAGATTTCGAGTTATCTCGATCCGTTTGGAAGCTAGTATCCGTGTAACCGATTGCGCATAGCTTAGTATTTCCTCCATAAGTCAATACCCAATCCTTAGTCCTTCGTAAGTACTTAAGGTTATTTTAAACAGCCATCCAGTGTGTTTCACCTTGTAACAACCCGAAAAGTACCCGATTTTTCTAGTAAAAATATTTACTAACACTTTTCAGTAGAACTTAAGTTTTTAAAATAGGAATTTTTATTCCGAGTCTTATTTTTAAATTCCGCGTTCGTATTTGGATTTCCCTGAGGGATTCCATGAAAAGACCGGTTTTAGTCATCTTTGACTTTTCTTGACTTTTAAGTCGTCTTTGACTTTTCCTTGACTTTTTAAAGTCGTCATTGACTTTTTCTTGACTTTTAAGTCGTCCTAAACTTTTCTTGACTTTTAAGTCATCTTCGACTTTTCTCGACTTTTCAGTCAACTTTGACTTCCGTTGACTTTTTCCCGACTCGCCTCATAAGTTTGAAGACCGAAATTTTATTTAAAAAAATAATATTTTTTATTTATTTTTATTTAGATTTATTAAGATTTATCATAATTTAATATAATTATTTTGAATTTATTCGGAATTTAAAGAATGACTTTTACGGTTTTTAACCGAACATCATTTAACTATTCCCGACTCATCGTAAATCCCGTAACAAACTCGAAACTCGACTTTGGCATGAGTCACGCGCCCATGTCATCGTTTTCCACTCACTTGAGATATTTTGATTCTTTCGATTAAACTAATACAAATATCTTAGATATTTGTTACTTTATCGATCCGTCAACAGAGATTACGCAAATCGAGAAAAATCAGACCCGATATCCTCATGTACCACACGGCTCTCCTCTCCCTTCCTCTCCTCTAATAGACCTTGATATTTTCATTTCTTTTGATTAATATATCATAATATCTAGATATTATTTCACTTTATCGATCAGTTAACGAAAATTACGCAAATCGCTCAAAATCAGACCCGATATCACCCAACATCACACGGCTCTTTCCTCTTCTAATAGGCTTGATATTTTGATTTCCTTTCATTAATATAACATAATATCTAGATATTTAATATAATTAACGTAATATTTAATCAATTACCGTAATATAATTATTTAACGCGAGTTAATTCCGTAACAACAATTTCGAAATCCGACTCCCTATTTCCTCTATAATACACGGCTCCCTCACCCAACATAACTCACTAACAACTTTTCATTTTTCAACAAATCAAATAAAGATCAAAATATCACTTTCTTTAATCGTGCTTCATTTGTTCTTCGTGTTCTTCAATTGTTCATCATCGTTCTTGAGCAAAACCTTCATAAAATCTTCATTTCTTAATTAAATCCGTCCTAACTTATATTTCTAGACTCTCCTCTTCGCTCCCCATCTTCACGTACGGTTTATTTTCATTTCCGTCAAAATCGTTTTCAACACTTTAATTATGGAAAATCTATTTTTACTTCTAATAATGTTTTACTTGTCATTTCTTATAGGGGAAGATTTTGAAGACGAGTTTGGTGACTCGTATATATTAGGGGAAGATTAGAAGGCGGGTTTCTTATTTTCTTGGTTCTTATTATTTTGGTGCTACTTGATTTTAGCTAAGCTAAGGTAACGATTCCGAGTTACTCGACGATATAATGTCACATAGCCTTAGTTTCTTAGGTTTTAGTTCATATTATAGTTACTAATGATTTTTGGTAGTAACATGTTA
>JAIUZE010016613.1:0-47601 GCA_022085475.1 Heliosperma pusillum
TTTTATGTAATAAGAGATTACGTATACAAAGAGAAATAGCAATCAGAACGATGGGAAAGATGCAAGTATTGCTAATCCATTAGCCATGCTTTTTGCAGGCTGAACATGATAGTCATGTCATTTCAATGGGGATTGAAATATGTACCTGAATTGATAAAGATTATAAGATATGAAATTATTGATAGCGTATCAATTTTTCCAAATATTTGATAATTGCATTCATTGTTAGAGTTTTATTAAAAACTCCTTTATTTAGTTTGACTAAATTTTAATACTTTGTTTATCCGAATAGGTTGAAAGAAAGGTTGAACCCAATTCAAGTGAATAGGATGAACTTAGTGTTTTGTCCCTAGTCACTCATTTGAGGTGACGTCTCGAAGTGACTAGATTGTAAGTCGATCGATGGTTGGTTCAGCACCATGGGGTCATGGAGATGACTGGTCGTTTACATAGACAGACTGTGGAGACACTCTGTCGGGCAGTGACCATAATAGAGTCCCTTATCAAAATTGTTGAAGCCTGGTCGTGGCGGGGATTTCTATTTTATTCCTATGAGTCGATTCTTTATACTGGCGACCATTTACCTGAGTCGGTGTAGTTTCCGATTGACTTTGGTTTTTGTCCTAGGTCGTGCCGTGAAAGGAGGCCGATGGACATCTTCTGGGTCATGTTGATCTGCATCATACAGTGTAAGATGGGTCAACAGTGTAAGTGTCCTCCACAATATTGCATTTATATAATAAATCTCATTTGAAATATACGTGGCATGATTAGTATATTTTGATACTCCACGTCAGTTGATTAACGTAAATCGGTAACGCTTGGCTGACTAGAGTTTGACGTTATTGTCGTATGACGGCGGTAATCAACTGATCCCTTTAGGTCACACCTATAGGATGAGACCCAAATAGAATACTAATTATTTGTATACGATACAGTTTAATTAGTGCATTACATATATTTGATATGTACGTTTAGTTACGAGAGTTATTTATTGGAAATTGAGTTGCGAACTCATTCCACTTAAGTTTATTAGTCAATTATACGATAACTGACTGAATAAATTTTACGTCTTATTTTAATACGATTAAATAAGATTTAATTTAATGATTAATCGTTAATTCATTAAATTAGTTGAGGTTATGCATATATTTTGAGGTAGAGGTAATTAGTTAATTATATTTACAAAGAGTTGTAAAATAAATTAACTGGACATTGTGGGACCCATTATATATTGATATAATGGTTAAATATCACTTAAAAGTTGAGTGTATATTGATTATTAATTTGAGTTATAAAATTGTTATTTGATCAAATTAACACTTAATTATACAAGATAATTAAGCATATGATTATAAGTATTTGTAGGACAAATATCAAAAATCAAAATGAACCACATTTCACATGTGGAGGCCGGATCTTTCAAGTGGAGAACAATAGTGTTCATTCTTTACTACTACCACACTCCATCACATGATAATGACTGGTTATGACACAATTATCATTACATTTACTACCAACACTCAAAGTCTTTTGCATGTGAGTAAAATAAGCAAAATAAGAGCCAAATATGGCTCATGGTGACCAGCCATAAGGCCTTTATATTGAACAATTGTTGTTCAATTTTGGCATTACTTGAATTCATTATGCTTATTCTTACTTCTTTTTCTAAACTCAACATCTCTCAAAACCTACATGCAAACTAATATTATCGACATATTACTAGTGTAGTAATATACTAATATTAGTAGTATTATGTCTTACTTATTATCTAGTTAATAATAAGGTAAGATTATTTGGGTTTAATCTTGGGTGCAACTAGAAGGAGACCTTCTTCTTTGGAGGTTGTTTTATGGAGGATCATCTATCAATTTCATGCTCAAGAACAATAAGAAGGAGTTCTTATTGTGCCCGTATTGGACCGAAAATTTCCATTGTAAGGAAATTCATCTTATCTTTATATTTATGCTTTTATATTTGCTTGCATGATAACTAGATCCTAAATCATTAAGTTAATTTAATTTAATGAACTAATTAGAGGAGTCTAATTAGAGGTCTAGGACTTTCAGTCCATTCATAGCATTTCATAACAAAATTCCCGTCTCCTTGTGTTCGACCCCTCGTACTACATTTATTTGTGTCTAGGGAAATTTATATTTGCATAGGTGTTCGATATATCCTATCAAAGTTTGGCGCCGTTGCCGGGGAAACGGTTTTATTTCGTTTTTGATTTGTTGACTTCTATCATTTTTTTTTCTTGTCTTTAGGAACACTTGTTCCTTGAGACCATACTTACAATTTCCTTGAAGATTGTTGTCTTATGCCCATGTCTTCTCGTAAGAAAGAATTACTTTCACCGGATTCCAAGCCCGAAAAAACCTTTCGTAGAAGATGACGCTTTTGCAAAGAAGTAAAAGACGACTCTTCTCCCGTGCAAGTTGAAAGTGCCAGAAAGTCTTACTTAGACGATCTGGAGAATGAACAAGAGGAGGTTTCTAGTTCATCATCATCACCACCCCCCTCACCACCTAGGAGAATGGTGAAACTTTCCGATCATTCCAAGCCCACCGCGGCTATGCTTCCGGCCGGTATCACCACCACTCAAATTACCGCCCCGAAATTCGAGATCAAACCATCTTTCATTACCCTTGTGGAGAGGAAGCAATTTGGGGGAAGTCCTTTGGAGGATTCCAATTTGCATGTGCAAAACTTTTGTGACTATTGCTCCATGATCCGCCAAACGGGTGTCACTCAAGCCCAAATTAGGGAAATACTTTTCCCTTTTTCTTTGAAGGGGAAGGCAAAGCTTTGGATCAATAGCCTTGATCGTGCAACCATGGGAGTGACAAATTGGGAGACATTGGCTCTTTCTTTCTATCAAAAGTTTTTTCCACCGGAGAAAACTCAAACTTTGAGGAGCCAAATCACAGGATTCCGTCAACAAGCTCTTGAGAGCTTATATGAAGCTTCGGAGAGGTACAAGGAGCTCCAAAGGCAATGCCCACACCATGGGTTGGATGCTTGGTTCCTTGCCATAACATTCTACAATGGGTGTTGTGCCGAATCCCGAAGAATTCTTGATTCCGCCAACAATGGACGTTTTCAAGAAATTGACACGGATATTTCTCAGGCCACCATTGAATCTATGGCGATCCACGATGTCCAATATGTTAATTCCCGGAGTGCACCCATCCAAGGAGGAGAAGGAGTTGCCGACACTAGCATCTTGAAGAATCAAATCCTTTTGCCCCAAGCAAAGTTGGGGGCCCAACAAGCGGGTTCATCAACTCAATGACGTGTCTTCTACTAGTCAAATTGTTGTTTGCGAAAGTTGTGGAGGTGCGGGTCATTATTCTAATGTGTGCCAAGCCACTATGGAAGAGGTATGTGCTTTTCAAACTTTTAAACAAAATTCTTATCCACCAGGTACCTTTTCCAATACTTACAACCCGAACACAAAATTCCACCCCAACTTGTCCTACAAAAGCAAAAATGTGCTCAATCCTCAACCCCAACAAAATTTTGTGCCTCAAGCTCAACAAAATGCCTATGTCCCACAACAAAGATTTAATTATCCACCGGGTTATCAAAGTCAAAACTACCAACAAAGACCACCAATCCAAAACTCCCAACCAACCCAAGTTCCACCACAACAAAATGCCCAACAACACTATCAAGAACTCAAGTTCTTAGTAGTACAATTGACTAAGACTCAATCGGACATGTTAGCTCAATTTCAAAAAAATGATCAAAACCATGGTTCCGCAATCAAAATGTTAGAGCAACAAATGGCTCAACTAGCCAATTCTAGCTCTCAAAGGAGACCGGGTCAATTACCACCTCAAGGTGAGCAACCACATGATACTCTCAATGCAATCACCTTGAGGAGTGGTACAAAGTATGATGAGCCACCCATGCCCAAAGACAATGAGGAGGTGCTTGTTGAGTTGGAGGTTTCATCTAATGGTAAGAAGAATGAGGTTATGCCCGAGAAGGTGGATGATCCTATTGTAGTTGAACAAGTCAAAGATGTGGAGGATGCTCCTCCAAAGAAGGTTGTTGAGACAAAGGAGCCGGAAAAAGTCAAAGTGCATTTCCCTCATAGATTGGCAAAGCATCACAAGAACACCCAATTCGGTAAATTTATGGAAGTTGTGAAGAACCTCCAGGTAACTGTTCCTTTTACCGAATTAATCACTCAAATTCCGTCTTACACTAAGTTCATGAAAGACATTTTAACTAAGAAGAGGACTTTTGACGAAGTTGAAACTATAGCCTTCACCGCCGAGTGTAGTGCTCTTTTGCAAAACAAGTCCCCTTCTAAGTTAAAAGATCCCGGTAGTTTTTCCATTCCATGCACAATTGGTACCTATCAAATTGATAAAGCTTTATGTGATTTAGGTGCTAGTGTAAAAGTCATTCCTTACTCTATTTGTGCTAAGCTTAATATGAGAGTCTTGAAATGTACTAGTGTCACTTTGCAAATGGCGGATCGTTCTATAAAACGCCCTTTGGGAGTTTTGGAGGATGTTCCCGTAAAAGTTGGTAAATTCTTTATTCCAGTTGATTTTATTGCCAATTATTTTGGGACGACCCTTTTTGCATACCGCGGGTGCGATAATGGATGTCAAGAAAGGTAAAATCACATTGGAAGTGGGTGACGATAAGCTCACATTTAACTTGAATAGTGCCATGAAGAGTCCCATGTTTGAAAAGTCTTGCTTTTCTATTGATGTTTTGGACATTGTCATAGATGACTCTATCTCTCGATCTTTAGCTAAAGACCCTTTGGAGGCACTCTTGGTATTAGAATCATTTGCAGGTGATGACGAGATTGGGCATGAGTTGGATGGAAAAGAGCTATTAATGGAGGAAAGCTCACACTTTGTCGATGATGGGAAAATTTTGAAGGGGGAAGAGTTTTCAATCGGTGGTAAGGTCTACCATGAGAACGCGGTCGTTGGGGTGATCGAGAGAGTTGGCATAGAAGTTTGAACCGACTCGAACTTCATACGTCGTGCGGGACGTTAAACCAGCGCTTCTAGGGAGGCAACCCAAGCTTTTATTTGCTTTCATTTTATTTTCTTTATTTATTTTCCGTAATTTCTCGTTTTTCAACTTAACTAGACTTGACGATGTTTCTTTTTTGTGATGTTTAGGTGAACAATGAAGACAAGAAGAGTTAATGAGGAAATTCACGCATCCCCAAACACGGAAACCCGTTCGGGGAAACTTGTATTACACATCACGGAAATAAACAGGAATTTACAGAGGGAAAACCCCGATCAGGGTTCCCAGGCCCCGATCGGGGTTTCACATTTCTAGGCGTCTGTTTTTTATTCTGTGTTGTAAGATGCACGAAAGTCCAGAATTCCTCATTTTCAAACCCGGCGGTATACTCTGTCTTTCTTCTTCATTTTTCTTCATTTAAATCCCAAGGAAACGTCATTTCCTTCATCACTCTAGAGGATTCCCCCATATTTATACTAGCTTGGGGGAGGTTAGCTAGTCTAGTAAGTTATTTTTGTTTTGCACTTTAGTTGTATTTTTCTCACTCCCCATTAAATATTAACCTCTTGTCTTCCTTGTTTTGTGCTTTGAATCGTTTTTACGGTTAGCTTGGGTGTGTATACATGTTGGCACATTGAGGACAAAGTTTTGTTTAGCTGGGGGAGGGGGGATTGCATTTGCATTTTAGTTAGGAATTGCATTTAGTTCGAAAATTTATGAAACTTTGAAATTTGTGTGCTTCATATGCTTTGCTTGCGTACTTTGGTCATGGTTTACATAGTTGTACCCATTTGTATATCCCAATTTTAGCTTAATAGCTAATGATTCTCTATTATTTGAACGGATAATTGCATCCACGGGGATGTCTTGACATAGTAGGTGGAAGATGGAAATTGAACCTAGTAAGCTTGATCTTGACTTTTGGCAATCCACAAATTGGTAAGGTTGAGCCTCCTTAGACCGATACATCCATATTCGGTCTCTCTTAGGTGAGTGTAGGTCTCCTTATGGTTTGTGCTACATCAAATACGCACAAGTATGGTTTTAATTTCATTTCTTTATAAGCATGGATTCATTTGTTAGCATTTTGGAGCCATTCACATGATAAAATTGCCTTTTTGAACCCATTCACAAAATTTATCCTTAGCTACATATAAAAATTGCCTACCTTGTTGAGCTAGTAGCCTTGATTAATTTGTGTTTGGATGCTCATTTAGGATTGGTTGTATTTTGAAATATCATTGTGAGCTTGGTCTCAATGCTCGAAGATGAAAAAAAAAATGATGAAAAAATGATGGAAATGAAAGAAAAAAAAAAGAGAAAAAGAGAGAAAAAAGCATGAAATGATAAAAAAAAAAAAAAAAAAAAAAAAAAAAAAAAAAAGATTTCAGAAACTCTCATGTTTTATTTATATATTTTGGAGAGTTTTTCTTAAGAATTGTATTGGAAATTTTGAGATAGTTTTGGGATTGAGCATCTTTACATATGGATGGTTCTAGCTTGACTTAGCCCCACATACCATAAATCATTTGTTCCCCTTTCTAACCCATTTATTATTAACCTTCTTCTTACCTATGACTTCCTTTTCATGCTTGCATTTGAATGTTTTTGGCTTGTAGTTTTGAAATTTTTACCATATTAGATTGCGGGCACACTCTCATGAGTCGAGGATAGGTGAGTGCTACTCACAAAAATCATTTCACAATAAAATGAGTTTGAGAGTATCGTAAGAGTGCATAAGTCAAAAGATCATGCAAGAGCCAAAAAGTTCAATTGAAGTCTTTCATCCTACATCGCCATGTAAATCTCATCCATGTTTTTGCATTATCCTTATGCCCATGTTGTTTCGGGATTTGAGTCATTATGCTTGATAGTTTAAAATTGGATATTGCAATTGTGGGGACTTCATTGTTTTCCTCTCTTATCTTAGTCTTATGTGCTTGCTTGAGGACAAGCAAGGGTTTAGCTTGGGGGAGTTTGATATGTCTAGTTTTTATATGATTTTACTTCCTAATTTAGCTCGATTTTACATGATTACTATACTTTGTTTAGTATTTTTATGATCTAATTACGTGTTCGAGGTGCATTGCTCGTTTTTGCTATGTTTTGTAGGAATCTAAGCATTTAGAGGCTTTTTCCTAACACAATTAGCAAACACCAAAGTCCAACAAGCTAATATGGACCATGAAAGCAAGAAGACAAGCCAAGCATGAATATTTGTCAAATGGATTGAAATGAAAATGAAAGAAAACCAAAAATGAGGCCCAAAGCAAGGAGTCCACAACTCAAGCATAGGATACTCTTTTAGATGCTCAAAGAAACCCTACACTATGCAATTAACCGGAGAATTAAGGTGTTTAAAGGCATAGCTTAGGATTCCTTAAGCATTAAATGGAGGAATTAAGGCAATGTGCCCGGATCAAAGAGGCCCCGATCGGGGCCTGGGAACCCCGATCGGGGTTTGGCTTCTGTGACTTAACCGTTTCAAGTCCCCTCTCCCTATATAAAGGAAAGGGACTTCGACACTTGGGGATATCTTTTATCATCTTTTCACTTATCTTTCATCATATATTTTACTCATATTTAACATATCTTTCATAGCTTTAGCACACAAGTTTTTCTTAGTTTTATAATTAGCTAAACTTTTAGTTATTACTTTGTCAAACATTTGGTTACATTTTGAAGTTATATTGCAATCTTTCTATTCAACCACTTGGGTTATTCGTTCTTCATTTCCGAGTTGTATTGCTCTATTGCGGTAATCCTAATTCTAGTTTTATGTTAGTAGTCATTTCCGTCATTTACCTTACGAATCATTTAGTTAATCGTAGTTTTTAGTTAATCATAGTTTCATTGTTATCTACATTAGTTTTCATTCACTTAGTGTAGCATATTTTATTAACAAGTTATTTTCATTTATAATTTCATATTCATCATGTTTATTATATCAAATAGTATTAGTTTAATTATCAATATGAGTGAGTAGTTTCATTTGTCTAGGGATTAACGAAGCCATGCATAATTAGTAAATTGTAAATGTTAAAATAAGGATGAACTAATATTGTTAAATTGTTTCTATCACATCCTTGTATTGTTTTGTTAATCTTAGTTATTTGGCCAATTGCATCGATTAAATTTGTTAATTCATTCTATAAGTCGAGAGGCACGGAATCGGATTAGACTAAGCATGTGTAGTAGGACGACTCTAGTTATAACGAAAGTACTCTAGGACTCGACCTAAGGTTGACACTAATATCGAGAGGTGGGTGTCTTAAGCCTAAACAATTAACAATATTAAGAATTCCTATGTTTAACATAAGCATTTACGTATTTGCATGAGTGACCCGACTCCCCTAGACTCTTTTAATATTATCGATTTGCAACATAGTTAGCTAAACATCATACCAAACCAAACTGTTAAACCGACTTGATAGTAGTCCATTCATAGCATTTCATAACGAAATTCCCGTCTCCTTGTGTTCGACCCCTCGTACTACATTTATTTGTGTCTAGGGAAATTTATCTTTGCATAGCTGTGCGATATGTCCTATCATCTGCAATTTAACATGCGATCGCCATCATTAAACAAGTTCTATTCAATTATCGTAGCCTATCTTTGTCTTAACCCGGTCGGTGTTAATCCTAATTTGCGAGACTATTTAATTAATCCTGGCCAGCAATTAAGGAACTAGATTTAAAACGATAATCAAACGATAACCATGCTATTGCAATACAATTAATTAGTCTATCCCTTCTAACAATCCTAAATCCCCTTTCAACCCTAGATAAGAATTTAGCTACTCATAACGATATTAATAACAACGATAATAAATAAAGTAAACATGATTAACAATAATGAAAGGATTAACAAAGAATAATTAAAGAACTAAAAACAAGCTTGAACTAAAAACAATAGTCTTGATGAATCAATCCAGTAGCAAAGTAAACAAAACTCAAGTTTTTAATATTAAAGCGTACCCTAATTGTGATAGACGAGTTTTCCTTTTATAATAACAATCTAATTAACAAAAAACTAATTTAGGAAATCCGAAAGCTGTCAAACACTAGGTTGCACGATCGAGCAAAGGTAAATCTGCTCGATCGAGCATGACGTCAGCCCGACTCGATCGAGCAGAGTGATGTTGCACGATCGAGCATCCTTCAAATGGCTTATTTCTTCGTTTTTCTTCATTTCTTCTCCACCGCTCTCGATTCTCGTGCCTAACCTTCTACGATCTGACCCCGCTATGCTCCATACCAACTCAAAAAGCTCCAAATGCATCCAATCTGCATTAAAACATAATAGAAGCGGCATAATCGATATTCTAGCTAAAATAGCATAGAAACAAGCAAGGAAAGACAATAAATTGAGTCTTATGTATCTAAGGGAAGCATAAAATATGTAAATAAATAGTGATCATCAAACTCTCCAAAACCAATCCTTTGCTTGTCCCTAAGCAAAGCATTCACCACTATACAAGGACAAAGATACAAATGATGAATGAAAAACACAAGCTATCCATATCTATAACACAGTAATGCCCAAGTTGTACCAATAAAACAAATTTAAAGGCACGTGAAAATAGAAAACGCAGCTCATGTCCCAAGATTTTACATGATACCGTAGTATAGACAAAAACCAAATACCTTTCAATTTTGTAAGGCTTAATTAGTCGGATTCTCGCGGATTCAATCATGCATTGATACGTGTCGTTTGCGCATACAAATTAACAATTTATTTACCTATCTAAACCTCAAAAATATAAACATAAGTAAAGGATAAGTAGGGTCGATCCCACGGAGAGACTGGAAAAACTAACTAACTATCTAGTAATATTTATTAACTAACTTACATGTATACTATTATTTACGGCTATTAACATAATTACGATAAAGGGGGTTTCATTAGTGATTTTAACAAACTAACATAACTAAATACGAATGTCTAAAAGTGAAGTTGAATACCCGATTAAGCACATATTCATATGGTAATTTTAGCTTGTCAACCGATATTTGTTTACGTCAAATCTCAAGTTAAATATATAGATTAACTGCGGAATTCAAGATAACAAGAACTCCCTATCTTCTCTTAATTACAACCGGCCTGAACTAAGCCTAGACCGATTCTAAACTAACCGACCGATGTAGATTTGTCATACCCAACTAAAGACCGGATTAGAAGCATTATTGAACCAAGAAGACATAATTAATCCAATTAATCTCTTAAGTGTCGTCACTACTTAATTGATTAAGTGACCAAATATTACACCAAACCTAAACTAACCCCAATTTGCAGAGATTAATTCAAATTAGTTGCCACTCGTATTATACAACTCGAACTAAGGCAGACTCATATAATTAGCATAGTTAGCAATTCCAGACCATAATAAGATAACAAATTATAAACTGAAATTGAAACTTACAATTAAAACGAGTAAACTTTGGATACAAATAACCGAAAGATTAACAATAAACAACGACGATTTTCAAATACTAAAATTAATCAACGAATTCAATCAATAAATTAGGTACAAGAAGAATAAGAAGAACTTACTTTTATTGCCCAGAACACGTGACTCGACCCTCGGATATCACGCCTCCGATCGAACCGTAATCGACCCGTACTCGAACGTGTACTAAGACGGCGTCCGAGAACTGCTTCATCTTCATATTGTGACCCAACTGATTGAACCGTCACTCGTTTCGCTCATCTTTCTTTATGAAAGATATATGGGTATTCACCTCCTTATTTCTGACGAAGGACTCGGGTATTTATACTTGACTGGGAAGGTATTTGAGAATGATAAAGGATCAATTTTGCAAGGAATATGATAGATTTTTGTTAAGGAATATAGAAAGAGATCGATTTTGAGAAGTTGAGACGAAGTAGAGTTTCCATGGTTGACCTATTGACTTCCCAGTTCCAGTAGCTTCTCCCCTTCTCTTCTGTCTTTTTCTTTTCCTTAATTTTCTTCCTGCTTCCTCATATTGGGTTTGATAAATTAGCCCAAGTGCTACTTCAAACCAATGCTTTTATTTAAGTTTGAACCATTAACATTTCATTTGTTTGGTCTTGTAAATGTACCGGCCCATATTCTTCTTGACTTCGATAGAGTCGGACTCAGAATGAGTCTCATCCCTGTTTTAATCCAAAAATACTTAAAGAATCCATTTAACATGTAAAATAATATATAAGTAATAAAATCCCGATTATTTCAAATTTGTAACAAGTAGCTCAAACAATGCGATAGACGACCACAAAAATATATAAATAAAGTATATAAATGTTAGTAAATATCGTCTTATCAAATTCCCCCACACTTAGCTTGTTGTCGTCCTCGACAATGACAAAACATGAGCCTAAGATAAATTAACAACCTCAATGATTTTAGACAAACCAAAACAAGTTTATCGACGACAAACTAAAGCATTTTTAGAAAATAATTTTATAAATTAGCAAAGTTAACGGAAAACATTTTTAAGTTAGATTAGGAAGTAACGTATACAAAACTTTCCCTCCACTCCAAACTATACAACTAATTAAATAACCAACATAAATATTTTAAACCGCTTCTCTAAATTATAATTATAAATAATTAGCAAGACACTCGGTCCAACTACCATTGTGCACACGTGCAAGTGTATTGACTCGTAGAGATGAATTTTGGCAATTTAAGGTCGTAATGGGAAATTTACTTTCTTGTACATTTAGTACGAGGATCGTTCTCCCTAACATTCAAGTGTATCCGTCCCTCAACGAAATAACCACCAGTTTCATCAACACAAATTCACTTAGTTTTTTTCATGTTTTTTTTCAACTCATTTGTTTTATCTGTTTGTTCTTTCTGTTTTCCTTTTTTTTCTTTTCTTTTTCCTTTTCATATCATTTTTCCAACATCCTCCAACTTCCAACTTTCGTAACCGTCTATCCAGTAACCCTTGTAGCGAGCTTTCGACCAATGGATCCCGCCCGTCCGGACAAGTCATTAGGCATTCTCCCAGTACAATGACTGGGTTCCCCTAAGGATCTAACTACTCGAGCCACCGGATAGAATATTTGTATAAATGAGGTCAAATAATCTCCCTGAAGCCCAGATTAGGAGTCACCTATGAAAGTAAATTAGCTAAAAGACCGGCTTACACCCACACACTAGATTCAATGAAAGTGTAAATAAAGGTAGCCAAATAAAGTGCTTCATAGTTTTAACTTAAAGGAGACTTAAAATATGTATGTCACCTAATTAATCAATCCAAACTCAAAATGGAGGAAAGACTCATGTATACACGACTTCAAACATATATTTTTTTAATTTCTATAGATATTAGTGAAAAATAATTTTTAAGTTAGTATTTTTTGAAAAGGTGTTAGATTAGAGTTCGTCGTCGACTCCCTCGTCTTAATGTATAGTCCAATATGCACAGAGGTTGAATACTTTTAAAACTTAATTATGCATATTATTTTAACAAGATTTCAGCACGTTTCAAAGCTTAACAAACCCAATATTTCTAAAAGTTGAACAAATTATATGAAGCATCAAACACCATATTTAAACACACTACAAGAAGAGTAGTCATTTGACATACTTGACGCAAACCAGAGAGCAAAACCACATCAATTTTGAATTGAACCCAAAATTTAAGCTTGTCTCTCCCCCACACTTAAACTCGACACCGTCCCCGATGTCGGAATAGACACTGAGATTAACAAATTTAGCATAAATAAAATAATAAAAGGGAATGAGGCACTTAGCGGATTCAATCGTAATAGACAGGCATGGTTTTGTTTATTTGTGATTAGTAGAGTTTTACCTTGTCTTTTTCTTTTTTTTTTCTTTTCTTTTGTCTCGAGGAACACTTGTTCCTTGAGCTTTTTCTCACCTTTTCCTTGTAGTATAGTGACTCTTCAGGTAATAGGAATATTTTATTTCAAAGGGATTGCTTTATTTTCTCTCAATGACTATCTATTTCCAACCTCCACAATGCGAGAAGGAGCCTTTCCATGAATACCTCGACCGATTTTATAGCTATCATAACCATATTATCTCTCTTGGGTATACCCTTGATGAGACCTATATGAGACATGTCGTGCTTCATGGAATGCTCATTGAATGTCGTAACATGGCTATGCAATTGAGTGGTGGAAGTCTTTATCAGAAGAGAGGAGAGGAACTTTGGATTTTCTTGAACTTTATGGCATCCCAATCTCGGGAAGAAACGCACCGGCGGTTGAGAATCCAAGAGCAACTCAATGAAATCATGGCTCAAGTTCAAATGCTCAAAGGGCAAAAGGAAGAACACGCGTTTAAAAGAAGTAAGCCAATCAATTTTCCTTATGCTTTTTCAGCCCCCCCATGTGAGTCTAATTCTCCCCAATCATATGAATTAATAGATGACGATGATGATGGTCCAACCTTTTCTATTGAAAGTCACTCTAGTGTCGTTCCCTTTGACAATTTTGAGACCCCCATTATTGATATTGACCATATGGTAGTCGAGACTTTAGACAAGGATGTTGTTAAGCCCATTTGTGACTCCAATGGAGAGTCGTCGATCGAGTCATCAGATTTCTTTGAAAATCCCTTCGCTAAGGATATTCCAGATTTATTTGAAAATGATACTGGGTTTTGTGAACCTAGCCTTGAAATTAAGTGGGATCAACCACCCATTTTTGATTCCCACTCCTTTGATTCACCCTACCCCCAATTAGAGTCCACTAATGATATTTTGGGAACTAATTGTTTGTTCCATGATCTTAAACATTTCACTCCATCTCTCACTGACGAGTGGAGCAGTTCAGTGGTCATCTATGAAGTTTGTCATGCGCACAATGATAAGATATATCAATTCTTACCTTCAATATTTCATGCCTATATCTTGTCAATTGCTTACATATGTTTTTGTATAGCTCATGCGCAGGTATATGATCGACTTCTAAGGGCATTGACATGCTTTTTAAGGCACAAAGAATGATTTTCATTAATAAAGATTCTAGCAAGACATTTAAATAAAGCTTCGCGGGAGGCAACCCGTGTTTTATTATATTTTTGTTATGAAATAAATTATTTTTGTTGGACAATTTAATAATGTTAATTTTTAAATAATTCATTTGGTTTTGGTTCTAATAGCTTTGACAATAAGACAATAATTTTATCTAGTATTGTAGTAGCTTGTTCATCACAGGTACTTTGGTGCTTTGGTTGTACTTTGCCCCCGTTTTCAAGCTAGCTTGGGGGAGCTGTTGCACGGTTGTATGTTTTCTTTTCTTTCTTTACCATTTTGTTGAGTCGTCCCCCATTCCTTTGTTGGTTATGTTGTCCTTCTTTGTGTTTTCTGCGCTTAAACCCCGTTTCGCACATTGAGGACAATGTGTTATTCAAGCTTGGGGGAGGGATTTAGTTTGTGTCGTTGTTTATTTAGTCTAGTTGTTTATTGAATTTGAAAATTTTGAAAAATCCAAAAAAATTAAAAAATTAAAATTGTTTTTAATAAAAGTTGTGTGTTTTGTCCACCCAATTGTGTTGTGCATAATGTCATTCCTCAATGCATTTCCCTTATTGTAGCTTTTTAGCCAATGTTTCACGCTTTTGACGGGATTTTGCATACATGGGGATGTCTTGTACACAGTGGGTGAGGGATTGATTTTAGACTTATTAGGCTTGATCTTGACTTTGGCAAACTACATATACGGTAAGGTAGAGCCTTTAGTCATCGGTACATCTATAGCCGATCCCAATTAGGTGTGTGTAGTTTCTCCTTATGATTTGCGTTACATCAAAAACGTAGAAGTATGGTTTTCATTCCATTTCTAGTGAGCATTACATTCATGACTTAAAAGGCATTTGAAGCCATTCACTTTGAATCCATTGCCTAAATTTAGCCCCTTTTCACATTGTTTCACATTTCATTAGCTACATGTAAAAATATTGCCTACCTTGTTAAGTTAGTAGCTATACCGTTTGTGTTTGGGTGCTCATTTGGGATATTGTTCAAGTTATGTCAAAGTGATCTTGATTGGGCGGAATTACTTATTGCCGTGCCGAAAAAAGAGAGTTTAAAGAATAAAAAAAAATGAGAAAAAAAAAATGAAAAGAAAAAGAAATGAAAAAAAAATGATGTTGAATATGAAAGAATGAAAAGAAAGAAAGAAGCATGTATTGAAAAGAAAAAAAAATGGTTTATGAAAAGAAGAAGAAGTTGTGAGTGTTATTTCCATGATCCGAAATTCAAAAAGTTGGGAAATTCACTCTTGTGTTGCCATGAGTATAAGCCAATTTGCTATTTTTGGCTTAGTTTTATTTTCTTGGGAATGGTTCCGAGTTTTGATTGAGCATCCTTGCATAATTGGTATGTTGCTAGCTTGACCTTAGCTCCACATTACCATAATTCATTTGTCCACTTTGTTACCCATCTCCCATAGCCTTCTTCTTGCTTTTGGCTTCTTTCTATGCTTTTCATGATTGTTTTGACTTGTAGTTTTGGAATGTTTACCATATTAGATTGCGGGCGCATTCTCATGAGTCGTAGATAGGAGAGTGCCACTCAAATATAAAATAATATTTCCTTGATTTATATAAAAATTTGAGTGTTGAGTGCACCGTGAGAGTCCATTGTCAAAAGATCATGCAAGAGCCGAAAAGTCTATTTGATGTTCCTTATGCTGCGCCGTTATGTAAATCTCAACCATTTTTTGCATTTTCTCTATGCCCACGTTGTTTCGGGATGTGTTTCATTGTTCTCTATAAGCTACTTGATGGGATTTGCATTTGGTTGGATTGATTGTTGCTCGTCGCCCTTGTCCTTGTCATGTTTGTTATTGTATGCTTGCTTGAGGACAAGCAAGGGTTTAGCTTGGGGGAATTTGATAAGTGTTAATTTGTATGATTTTATCCCCACATTTTAGCTCGATTTGATATGGTTTATCCACTTTAAGAAGTGGTTTTATGAGCTAATCTCTCCTTTGCAGTATTTCTCGTGCTTTAATGTCATTTGTAGGAATTGAGTCGTTTCTACTTCAAATCCCGTCATTTGAAGGAAATGTCAGTAAGGAGAAGCTAAGAAGGACAATTACGTGAGTTTAAGATTTCATGCTATAAAGATCTAGAAGTTTCGAGTCAAAGGGAAAAAGTTTCAAGTCATTCCGAGCTCATATGCACAACTTGCGACGGTTTTGCTATTCGTCGACGAAAGTCGTCTCAAACCTCATGCTCCGACCCTTAACCCTTGGGGACATGATCAAGCTCAAATAGGGGAGGAAATGAGGCCCAAGAGGTGTTAGTTACGTCCCCATTCGAATTTAAAGTCAATGGAGTCAAGGTAGATCAAGTCACGTACTAAGGGAAGATCAAACGAAAGTCAAAGAGTGAAGAATACAATATACACGATCGAGTATGTGGTAAACCCGATCGGGTATGTTTGCTGATCCGAGCTTTTACTTCGACTTCCTCCTTTTTGTCCTATGTGATGAATGCATGACCCCTCCCCCACGAAACCAACTGCTATATAAGAGAACCTCAGCACACAATTCTCAACAGACCTCCCTACACTTCTCTTTACATTTCTCTCTTTAGTTTATTTTTTCCTTTCTTTCTCCATTATGTAGTTTTAGTTTTAGATTTCGTTTTCTCTAGTTTAGTTTAGTTCTAAGTTTCTGTTATAGACAAAATTTACAATTTTCCTACTTGAACATGTGGCATCTTAAGAGTGGTCCATCATGGAGGGAGTGGACTGATGACATGGAAAGAAAAGGTCAACAAACTAACTTCCCAAAAAGAGGAGTAGTTGATAAAGAACAGGAGAGCATCCAGGGAGAACACTGAGGAGGAATAGATAAAAGGAAGCAACTATAAATAACAAGCTCAGACAAATTAGCTGGAACGAGTCAGCAGCTGGAACAGGTCAACAATAGCTTCCTAAAACTTAGGAGCAGTTGAGGAAGAATAGGAGACTTAACAGGCAAAACAGAGTTCCGCAAATCCAGCCTTCTGTCAGGATCCTGCCAGGAGGAACATGAACCAGTCAATAACTGATCCCTTGAAAGCAGGGAGGTTGACTTGGCATGCAGAACGAAGTAGCGCGAACTCAGCCACCTGTCAGGAGGAACAGGAATCAGTCAGATAACGAAATCCTTGAAATCAGGAGCCGTTGAGGATTTTCAGGGAGGATAAGCTGAAGATAACGGCAGAAATAATTAGGGTTTTGCAAGGCCTATATATACTAGAGACACAAATCAAAAGAGGATCATCCAATTTCTACATCATCCCCACGAAATACAAGCCCCATTGTTATTAAAAAACTCCACTGCCTATTGTATTTATTTTTCTGGTTCTAGCTCACATCTCCATTAACAAAACTTAGTGCAATATTTGGCGGGATTCCGACTCCCCCTGCGGTTTTTCCCAATTTGGGTTTCCGCGTCACCATTTTCGTGTGTCCTTTTTTCATTACTCTACATTTATTGTTATTTTCGTCATTGCTTTTACTTATTTTTCATCCGTATTCCATCACAAATCACATATAAATTAACCCCCTTTTCAAGGCTAAAAAGAGTAGACCATTTTGACCCGTCAACGATCGATTTAATAGGTTTAGGTAATTTTTTACCAAAACAATTTGGCGCCCACCGTGGGGCAAAGTGATTAATTTCTATAGCCAAACTATCGTCTAGTCAATAGTCCACCACGTGCCTGCTACGTGCCTGCTACGTTCCTGCTACGTGTCTGCTACAAGAAATCTGCAGATCTAGCCACCATGGTACTTCCAGAACCTGCCAAAGAAGGAACGACGAGTCTACCAGGAACCCCCATTATGGTACCGGCAGAGGGTACACCAGCAGGGAATTTCAGCACAGGAGTGCAGGTCCAGAGCAGCCTATCTGCAGGAACCTCCAGGCACCCAAGTCCAACTCCACAAATTCAAATACTCTGCAGGTCATCCTAAAGGAAATGAACACCCTGCACAAAGCCCTAGAAAACTTGCACAAGGACAACTTGGATTTGAAGGCAAGGATAGAAGCCATGGTACCCCTTCATCCAGCACCCATCTTGCAGAGCGTCCATGCGATGGTTCCAGTAACCTACACGCTCAAGTAGTCAGCAGTTTGTGGAGGACAAGGAAAACAAATTCCCCCTGAGTTGATTACAAGGCAGAATCTTGGAGGCTTAACACCCAATTATTCTCCCATGCTGACCAGCATGCATGCTACCCCAGATAACATTCCATCTAGTTGTTCTCTTGGGGCTAACTCCTTCTCTTTTAGAGGTACCTCCAGCCGGCAGGTACCGAAAAAGCAGTTTAAGTCTATCACCAATGCAGCCCCTCTGTCTAGCATCTTTGCTAGCCAGCCCTACTCCGTGGAACACACTCCTGTAGGAACAGCGCCAGAAGGTAATCCCTTTGGCTTTGTTCCGCCTGTCTCTAACTCTTCTGCAGGAACAGGCGGACAGGTGGAACAACAGCTCCAGGAACGCAGAGACATGATCAAAAAAATACCTGGCATGCCGCGCCCCATTGAGAGAGCGGCCCTGCAGAGTTACGCAGACTCTCCTTTCGTGGACGACATAGCTCTTATCAATGTGCCTAAAGGATTCAAGCAACCCACAATGACGTTATACGATGGGACCGACGACCTGTCAGATCACATCAACCAATACAAACAGAAGATGATGGTTGTAACAGCCACAGGACCCCTGAAAGAGTCATGCATGTGTAAGATCTTTGGATCCACCTTAGCGGGGGCAGTACTGCAGTGGTTCGTCAATCTACCGAATAGATCCTTGGCATCTTTCGCGGACTTAGTCAATGCATTCAACCAACAGTTCGCTAGTAGCCGTAAGCCAGAGAAGCAGACAAGCGACCTCTATCGCGTTATTCAAAGGTATGATGAGCCTACTCGAGAATATATGTGCAGGTTTAATACGGAGAAGGTACATATTCCTAGATGTGATATTCCCATTGCGATTGAGGCCTTCAGGTAAGGGTTACTCCCAAACTCCAGCCTATACAAAGAATTGACAAGGTACCCGTGCAATACCTTTGAGGATGTACAAGTAAGGGCAATGGAAACAATTAGATTTGAAGAGGACACATGTCCATAAGCATATGGGGTACACCTGATGTAGGTTGTAACTCAATAAATTCATTACCTTCTTTATATTTTTGAATAACTACTGACTTGATCGTCGGAGCCAACGGCCAACCCTAGCAACAATATTCTTGCAGGACGGTCAGGAGTTCCACTGCCAGTACGTTGTTCCTGCAGAGTGACCTCATTCTGCCTGAAGATCACCCTGTCAGCAGGATGAGTTAATAAACATGCAGAACAGGTCACGCTACCTGCAGATCCAACATGGTGTTGATATATAACCTGGGGGCAACTCCCACAAATGTACTGCCAGTGTTCAGCTGCAGGAACAGTTCCTCCTCAGCAGGGGGAACGATGAACAGGAGTCCCAGGCTGTTTTGCATGCCCTCCACAGTGGGGCTGTGAAAGTCATGCAGGGGGCAGGACCCTCTCCAACAATTCGCCAGCAGGCATTACAATACTCAATTTATCAGTTATATGGTCATACATGACCTACTGACTACATTATTTGGTACATGTATTTTACTCAAATTTTCTACCTTAATTTGAATTTTGAAATTCATTATTTCACTATTTTCAACAAACAAGACGATAAATTCTTCCTCCAAAAGGAAGCCAAAACAATACAGCAGTATAATCTCCCCGAGGGAACTACATCGTGCGCGTGGTCGAACATGAACCCCTGAGTTCCGCCAGGACAGACAGACTCCAGCACCACCAAAGTCACCACTACAAAGCGTGGCGTACAGTCGGGCGACTAAATCCCAGAGCCACCATCTAAAGTCCTGCCGGCCTACATCCGCAGTGCATTCCTCACAGGTACAATGCACTCCCAACAAACAGTGCATGCACGACATAACATTTACAAACGCGCGCTACAAACGGTAAATACATACTAAGTATTTCAGAAATACAAACAAGTAGAACTGAACAGTTCTAACATAGAGTACGTCTACACCCCCGTAGGTGCAGACCACAACAAAGCCATGTGCTCCACCACTAACATTTTTCAGGTCGGCGTAATTACTACATGAGCAAGCTCGCTCGAGGTTCTCATCACCGGGATTACCCTTGGCGATCACAGCGGCAAAGTCAGGAGGAGGCTACCTCCTGAAGCATCCACCATAAGGAACCATGCTTCCACCAGCAGGAACATAACTTCCATCAGCAGGATTCCACCTGATACCTACGTGGTCATGCTTCCATACCAGCAGGAACAGGGAGACGGAAATCAGCTAGAACAACGGTATTGTCCAGCAAGAACGAGCAGATCAGAATACCAGAATTCAAGGGGTACATGACAAAGGTTCAAAATATTATCCAAGGTGCACAACAGGCACGTACTCGTTCCAGCAGAGTACTACCAGCATAGCAGAAACAACGTGTTCCAACAGAGTAGTACCGGCATAATACCATCAACCAGCAGGAACCTGAAGACTAATTTTCCTCCTCAATGAAGTCGAGAAGCAAAATTGGGGGCAATTGTTATAGCCAAAATTTACAATTTTCCTACTTGAATTTGTGGCATCTTAAGAGTGGTCCATCATGGAGGGAGTGGACTGATGACATGGAAAGAAAAGGTCAACAAACTAACTCCCCAAAAAGAGGAGTAGTTGAGAAAGAACATGAGAGCATCCAAGGAGAACGCTAAGGAGGAACAGGTCAAAGGAGGCAACTATAAATAACAAGCTAAGACAAATCAGCTGGAACGAGTCAGCAGCTGGAACAAGTCAACAACAGCTTCATAAAACTTAGGAGTAGTTGAGGAAGAATAGGAGACTTAACAGGCGGAACAGAGTTACGCAAATCCAGCCTCCTGTCAGGAACCTGCCAGGAGGAACATGAACCAGTCAATAACTGATCCCTTGAAAGCAGGGAGGTTGACTTGGCAGGCAGAACGAAGTAGCACGAACTCAGCCTTCTGTCAGGATCCTGTCAGGAGGAACAGGAATCAGTCAGATAACGAAATCCTTGAAATTAGGAGCCTTTGAGGATTTTCAGGGAGGATAAGCTTAAGGTAACGGTAGAAATAATTAGGGTTTCGCAAGGCCTATAAATACTAGAGACACAAAGCAAAAGAGGATCATCCAATTTCTACATCATCCCCACGAAATACAAGCCCCATTGTTATTAAAAAAACTCCACTGCCTATTGTATTTATTTTTCTGGTTCTAGCTCACATCTCCATTAACAAAACTGCAACAGGAGTTCAACCTCCAGCCAGCCAGAACAATGTCACAGCAAGAACATGGAGCTTACCACCTACCCTACAACCAAACAGGAGTCCCACAACAGGAACACTAAGCCTACCACCCCCCATACACCCACCTCTATGTCAAGAACAAGCAGGAACACCAGCAAGAACAACACAACATGACTAACCAGAGCAGGGTCAATTCTTCAGAAAATCAGCCAGAACAAGCCCAGTAACCATCCAAATATCATGCAGCCCGAGTCCAACCAAGGGCTCCAACTTCTTTTCCCCTCAAGATAAGGTCCTTAGCAAGAGAAAAGTAATGGACAAGTTTTCCAAATAAGTTCTGGAAGTCTACCTAAAATAGCCTACCATATTGAAGGTCACTCTGAGGAAGTCAGCAGGAACAAGTCCAATTAAATCTCTCCAAGACTCCTTACTTTTGTGTGATCAACATAGCATAAATAAGAATGTTGGGAAGGGTATCTAGCAGTCCCTCTCAACCCCCAAGAACAGCAGCAAACAGCCAGACAAAGAACCCCTAAGGAATTGAGCAACGTTACCATTTAAGGCAAGGGACAAGAGCACTTTTCAGCTTTGTTTTTCTGTCAGTTGCAGTGTGTCATGGCTCGTCCTTATTAGCTGACTTTTGCATTTCTTTTATCAGTATTTGTAAGGCTCTTAAAGCCCTTAGATTATGTTATTTTCAAGGGTGGAGATCTATTGTAATTGCATATATAAGGCCTGCTTGTAACCCTAAAGAACGCAGATTTGAATTAATATAAACCTTAATTTTGTTCATTTGCAATTCTTTAGCAAAGCTAAGTATTGTGGTAATCCTTAGTGAACTTGTGTGTGATCTAAGATTACAATGTCTAAGATTCATTACTTGTGTGTCTTGAGTCTTAAACACAACCTTTGCTACCTGTGCTTGTGTGCTAAGGTGCAAAGTCCTATCTGTTCTGCCTAGCCTAGTGCAGGTTTCTGAGTGAGTGAGTGTACTTGTGAGGGAGTGTTCACCCTGGCCCCTTGTAGCCTCTGAAAAGCTCTATTTTTGTAGAGGTTTCAGTTCAATTAGTTATCAGAGCTTTGGTTTGTGAGTTCATTTACCTAACTACATTCAAAAATACAAAAACCAACCATGAGTGAAGAGAGATTAGCAGGGCTTGAAACCACAGTTAATGGCCTTGCTAGAACTGTCATGGAGATTACACCATCCTTCAATGAGTACTTAGATGGTCAGCTCAACAATGGTGGAAGAATAGGTAGAGGTCGTGGAAGAGGAGCACCTGTACCACCTGCTGCAGGAAGAAGGAGACAGCATGTGGAACAAGAGGAGGCCTCAGATTCAGAGGGCTCAAAGCAGGGTCTTCCTAGACACTATGACAAAGACATAAAGGTAGAAATCCCTGACTTTCTAGGTAGCATGAACCCTGATAATTTCCTAGATTGGTTAAGGTCAGTAGAGAGAGTCTTTGAGTTTAAAGGTTATACTGATAGGAGGGCTTTTAAAGTTGCCATCATGAAACTAAAAGGATACGCATCTCTATGGTATGAAAACATGAAAATTCAGAGAGCTAGGGAAGGTAAAGACCCTATTAAATCTTGGGATAAGCTTAAAAAGAAAATGAAGGATAAGTTTGTGTCCAAAGACTACACCCAAGACATGTTCATCAAACTAACCCACCTGAAACAAGATAGTAGGTCTGTTGAGTCCTACCTGAGGGATTTTGAACAGCTCACACTTCAATGTGAGATTACTGAAAAACCTGAGCAGAAGTTAGCTAGGTTTCTGGAAGGTCTTGATGAAAGGGTAGCTAGCAGGGTAAAGTTATAGCACCTGTACTCCTTTGAGGAGGCAGTTAGCCTATCCTTGAGGATTAAGAAATTAGGAAAGGGAAAGTCAGTCCCTACCAAACCCCAAGCTAGACCCTCTTTTAAACCTTACACTGGAGTCAGGATAGGAGAACCCTTGGTCCCTGCTAACCCTCCTGTAGTAGTTAAGGGGAAGGCCCCTGAGACAGACCTGAGGAGGATAGTGGCCCTCAGGAAATGCTTTAAATGCCAAGGCTTTGGTCATTTTGCCAAGGATTTACCCTCTAAAAGGGCTTTGAGCAACATGGAGATTGTGGAGTGGGGTGATGAAGAGATCCTTGTGTGTGAGGAGAGCCTGGAGGAACCTGAGGAAGAACCTAGCGAGGAGATGATTGAGCCTGATGCAGGCTTTAGTCTAGTGACTTTGAAGGTTATGCACACCCAACCTCAAACTTTGGAGGATGATCAGAGGCAGCAGATATTTAGGACTAGGTGTACCATAAGGGGAAGGATTTGTAACATGATAATTGATGGGGGAAGCTATACCAATATGGCCTCCACAACTCTGGTGGATAAGTTGTCCCTAATCACACAAGAACACCCCCACCCTTACAAACCTAGATGGCTGAACAAAGGAGTGGAAGTGAGGGTTGATAGGCAATGTGTTGTGCCTTTCTCTATTGGCAAGGGCTATACTGATGAAGCCTTGTGTGATGTTCTTCCTATGGATGCTTGCCACCTCTTGTTAGGCAGACCATGAGAATTTGATAGAGACTCTATACACCATGGGAGAGACAATACTTATGCCTTCAAGTTTGGTAACAAGAAGATCATCTTGGCTCCTTTGCCTCCCAATGGAAAGGGGAACATAACTCATGTCAATGATGTGTCCAAGGAGGTTCTATTGTTGAGTGAAGCTGAGGTTGTTCAAGAGCTCATGGGTGATGAGTATGTGTTCATCCTCCTGACAAAAGAAGTTCTGCTCCCCCAAGAAAGCATCCCAGCTGAGGTCCAGCAGGTACTGAAAGCCTATGGAGATGTGTTTCCTGCTGAAACTGCCTAGTGGGCTACCCCGACTCAGGGGGATAGAACATCATATTGATCTCATTCCTGGAGCAATGCTGCCCAACAAGCCTGCCTACAGAAGTGATCCAAAGGCCACTCAGGAACTACAAGCTCAAGTTAGTGACCTACTCAGCAAGGGATTTGTGAGGGAGTCCCACAGTCCATGTGCAGTTCCTGACTTGCTAGTGCCCAAGAAGGATGGGTCTTGGAGGATGTGCATAGACAGTAGGGCTATCAACAATATCACCATCAAATACAGGTTCCCCATACCAAGGTTGAATGATATCTTGGATGAGCTGAGTGGAGCTCAGGTCTTCTCCAAGATTGATTTGAGACAAGGGATACCACCAGGTGAGGATCAGGGCTGGGGATGAGTGGTAGACAGCCTTTAAGACCAAGCATGGGTTGTATGAGTGGCTGGTAATGCCCTTTGGATTGTCTAATGCCCCAAGCACCTTTATGAGGTTGATGACTGAAGGTACTGAGGCCCTATCTAGGAAAGTTCATTGTTGTGTATTTTGATGATATCTTGGTATATAGTCCTTCAGCAGAAGAACACCTCCAGCACTTGAAATTGTTGTTTGATGTATTGAGGAAGCATAAGCTATTTGGCAAGATGACTTTTATGCAGGAAGAGGTTCAATTCCTAGGATTTATCATATCCAAGAAAGGGGTTGATGTTGATCAAGACAAGGTCAAGGCAATTAGGGAGTGGCAGGTCCCTAAGACTATAATTGAGGTGAGGAGTTTCCATGGGCTGGCCTCCTTCTACAGAAGGTTCATTAAGGGGTTCAGCTCCATCATGGCTCCCTTGACTGAGTGTATGAGAAAAGGAGAATTCAGGTGGAATGACAAGGCTGAGAGGTCTTTTAACATCATCAAGGACCTCTTGTGTGAGTCTCATGTCCTTCTTTTCCCTGATTTCAGCAAGTTATTTGAGGTGGAGTGTGATGCTAGTGGTATAGGCATTGGTGCTGTCTTGACACAAGAACAAAAGCATGTGGCATACTTTAGTGAGAAGTTGAGTGCTGCTAAGCTCAACTATTCAACATATAACAAAGAGTTCTATGCAATAGTCAGGGCTTTGTACCATTGGGGCCATTATCTAAAGCCCAAGCCTTTTGTATTACACTCAGATCATCAGGCACTCAAGTACATCAAAGGGCAGCACAAGTTGAATACTAGGCACGCTAAGTGGGTGGAATTCTTGCAGTCCTTCTCATTCTCCAGCAAGTACATTGAAGGCAAGAACAATGTGGTGGCATATGCCTTATCAAGAAGAACCATGATGCTAACCGTTATGGAGCAAAGGGTACTTGGGTTTGAGCACATGAAGGAGTTGTACAGGGAGGATCCTGACTTTAAGGAGGACTGGGTGGCAAGGATGGAAGGCATTCCTAAGAGTGGAAGTAGATACTGGGAGCAGGAAGGGTTCTTGTTCCTAGGGAACAAGCTGTGTGTACCAAGGGGTCGTTACAGGGGGTTGCTAGTGAAGGAGGTACATTCAAATGGCCTAGCTGGTCACTTTGGAATCCAGAAAACTTATGACATGCTGCAGGAACAATTTTATTGGCCAAAGATGTTGGGAGATGTTCAGGATGTGATCAGGAGGTGCAGTGCTTGCCAAAAGTCCAAGTCATTCTTCCAGGCTGGAGCCTACACCCCCTTTTCAGTTCCGGATAAGCCTTGGGAAGATGTTAGCATGGATTTTATTGTGGCTCTTCCTAGGACTCAGAGGGGCAAGGACTTAGTCATGGTGGTTGTGGACAGATTTAGCAAAATGGCACATTTTGTCGCCTACAAAAAGACTGAGGATGCCATGGGAGTTGCAGACCTATACATCAAGGAGATTGTCAAGCTCCATGGGGTACCAAAGACCATAGTGTCTGACAGAGACTCTAAGTTCATGAGTCACTTCTGGAGGACACTTTGGAAGCTGCTAAAAACCAGACTCCTGTTTAGCACCTCCCACCACCCTCAAACTGATGGACAAACAGAGGTGACCAACAAGACATTGGGCAGAATCCTTAGATGCATCATTTACAAGACATTTACAAGTCATTGGGCAAAAAAATACCTGGCATGCCGCGCCCCATTGAGAGAGCGGCCCTGCAGAGTTACGCAGACTCTCCTTTCGTGGACGACATAGCTCTTATCAATGTGCCTAAAGGATTCAAGCAACCCACAATGACGTTATACGATGGGACCGACGACCTGTCAGATCACATCAACCAATACAAACAGAAGATGATGGTTGTAACAGCCACAGGACCCCTGAAAGAGTCATGCATGTGTAAGATCTTTGGATCCACCTTAGCGGGGGCAGTACTGCAGTTGTTCGTCAATCTACCGAATAGATCTTTGGCATCTTTCGCGTACTTAGTCAATGCATTCAACCAACAGTTCGCTAGTAGCCGTAAGCCAGAGAAGCAGACAAGCGACCTCTATCGCGTTATTCAAAGGTATGATGAGCCTACTCGAGAATATATGTGCAGGTTTAATGCGGAGAAGGTACACATTCCTAGATGTGATATTCCCACCGCGATTGAGGCCTTCAGGTAAGGGTTACTCCCAAACTCCAGCATATACAAAGAATTGACAAGGTACCCGTGCAATACCTTTGAGGATGTACAAGTAAGGGCAATGGAAACAATTAGATTTGAAGAGGACACATGTTCATAAGCATATGGGGTACACCTGATGTAGGTTGTAACTCAATAAATTCATTACCTTCTTTATATTTTTGAATAACTACTGACTTGATCATCGGAGCCAACGGCCAACCCTAGCTACAATATTCTTGCAGGACGGTTAGGAGTTCCACTGCCAGTACGTTGTTCCTGCAGAGTGACCTCATTCTGCCTGAAGATCACCCTGTCAGCAGGATGAGTTAATAAAATTGCAGAACAGGTCACGCTACCTGCAGATCCAACATGGTGTTGATATATAACCTGGGGGCAACTCCCACAAATGTACTGCCAGTGTTCAGCTGCAGGAACAGTTCCTCCTCAGCAGGGGGAACGATGAACAGGAGTCCCAGGCTGTTTTGCATGCCCTCCACAGTGGGGCTGTGGAAGTCATGCAGGGGGCAGAACCCTCTCCAACAATTCGCCAGCAGGCATTACAATACTCAATTTATCAGTTATATGGTCATACATGACCTACTGACTACATTATTTGGTACATGTATTTTACTCAAATTTTCTACCTTAATTTGAATTTTGAAATTCATTATTTCACTATTTTCAACAAACAAGACGATAAATTCTTCCTCCAAAAGGAAGCCAAAACAATACAGCAGTATAATCTCCCCGAGGGAACTACATCGTGCGCGTGGTCGAACATGAACCCCTGAGTTCCGCCAGGACAGACAGACTCCGGCACCACCAAAGTCACCACTACAAAGCGTGGCGTACAGTCGGGCGACTAAATCCCAGAGCCACCATCTAAAGCCCTGCCGGCCTACATCCGCAGTGCATTCCTCACAGGTACAATGCACTCCCAACAAACAGTGCATGCACGATATAACATTTACAAACGCACGCTACAAACGATAAATACATACTAAGTATTTCAGAAATACAAACAAGTAGAACTGAACAGTTCTAACATAGAGTACGTCTACACCCCCGTAGGTGCAGACCACAACAAAGCCATGTGCTCCACCACTAACATTTTTCAGGTCGGCGTAATTACTACATGAGCAAGCTCGCTCGAGGTTCTCATCACCGGGATTACCCTTGGCGATCACAGCGGCAAAGTCAGGAGGAGGCTACCTCCTGAAGCATCCACCATAAGGAACCATGCTTCCACCAGCAGGAACATAACTTCCATCAGCAGGATTCCACCTGATACCTACGTGGTCATGCTTCCATACCAGCAGGAACAGGGAGACGGAAATCAGCTAGAACAACGGTATTGTCCAGCAAGAACGAGCAGATCAGAATACCAGAATTCAAGGGGTACATGACAAAGGTTCAAAATATTATCCAAGGTGCACAACAGGCACGTACTCGTTCCAGCAGAGTACTACCAGCATAGCAGAAACAACGTGTTCCAACAGAGTAGTACCGGCATAATACCATCAACCAGCAGGAACCTGAAGACTAATTTTCCTCCTCAATGAAGTCGAGAAGCAAAATTGGGGGCAATTGTTATAGCCAAAATTTACAATTTTCCTACTTGAATATGTGGCATCTTAAGAGTGGTCCATCATGGAGAGAGTGGACTGATGACATGGAAAGAAAAGGTCAACAAACTAACTCCCCAAAAAGAGGAGTAGTTGAGAAAGAAAAGGAGAGCATCCAGGGAGAACGCTGAGGAGGAACAGGTCAAAGGAGGCAACTATAAATAACAAGCTAAGACAAATCAGCTGGAACGAGTCAGCAGCTGGAACAAGTCAACAACAGCTTCATAAAACTTAGGAGCAGTTGAGGAAGAATAGGAGACTTAACAGGCGGAACAGAGTTACGCAAATCTAGCCTCCTGTCAGGATCCTGCCAGGAGGAACATGAACCAGTCAATAACTGATCCCTTGAAAGCAGGGAGGTTGACTTGGCAGGCAGAACGAAGTAGCACGAACTCAGCCTTCTGTCAGGATCCTATCAGGAGGAACAGGAATCAGTCAGATAACGAAATCCTTGAAATCAGGAGCCTTTGAGGATTTTCGGGGAGGATAAGCTTAAGGTAACGGTAGAAATAATTAGGGTTTCGCAAGGCCTATAAATACTAGAGACACAAAGCAAAAGAGGATCATCAAATTTCTACATCATCCCCACGAAATACAAGCCCCATTGTTATTAAAAAAACTCCACTGCCTATTGTAGTTATTTTTCTGGTTCTAGCTCACATCTCCATTAACAAAACTGCAACAGGAGTTCAACCTCCAGCCAGCCAGAACAATGTCACAGCAAGAACATGGAGCTTACCACCTACCTTACAACCAGACAGGAGTCCCACAACAGGAACACTAAGCCTACCACCCCCCATACACCCACCTCTATGTCAAGAACAAGCAGGAACACTAGCAAGAACAAAACAACCAGACTAACCAGAGCAGGGTCAATTCTTCAGAAAATCAGCCAGAACAAGCCCAGTAACCATCCAAATATCATGCAGCACGAGTCCAACCAAGGGCTCCAACTTCTTTTCCCTTCAAGATAAGGTCCTTAGCAAGAGAAAAGTCATGGACAAGTTTTCCAAATAAGTTCTGGAAGTCTACCTAAAATAGCCTACCATATTGAAGGTCACTCTGAGGAAGTCAGCAGGAACAAGTCCAATTAAATCTCTCCAAGACTCCTTACTTTTGTGTGATCAACATAGCATAAATAAGAACGTTGGGAAGGGTATCTAGCAGTCCCTCTCAACCCCCAAGAACAGCAGCAAACAGCCAGACAAAGAACCCCTAAGGAATTGAGCAACGTTACCATTTAAGGCAAGGGACAAGAGCACTTTTCAGCTTTGTTTTTCTGTCAGTTGCAGTGTGTCATGGCTCGTCCTTATTAGCTGAGTTTTGCATTTCTTTTATCAGTATTTGTAAGGCTCTTAAAGCCCTTAGATTATGTTATTTTCAAGGGTGGAGATCTATTGTAATTGCATATATAAGGCCTGCTTGTAACCCTAAAGAACGCAGATTTGAATTAATATAAACCTTAATTTTGTTCATTTGCAATTCTTTAGCAAAGCTAAGTATTGTGGTAATCCTTAGTGAACTTGTGTGTGATCTAAGATTACAATGTCTAAGATTCATTACATGTGTGTCTTGAGTCTTAAACACAACCTTTGCTACATGTGCTTGTGTGCTAAGGTGCAAAGTCCTATCTGTTCTGCCTAGCCTAGTGCAGGTTTCTGAGTGAGTGAGTGTACTTGTGAGGGAGTGTTCACCCTGGCCCCTTGTAGCCTCTGAAAAGCTCTATTTTTGTAGAGGTTTCAGTTCAATTAGTTATCAGAGCTTTGGTTTGTGAGTTCATTTACCTAACTACATTCAAAATTACAAAAACCAACCATGAGTGAAGAGAGATTAGCAGGGCTTGAAACCACAGTTAATGGCCTTGCTAGAACTGTCATGGAGATTACACCATCCTTCAATGAGTACTTAGATGGTCAGCTCAAAAATGGTGGAAGAAAAGGTAGAGGTCGTGGAAGAGGAGCACCTGTACCACCTGCTGCAGGAAGAAGGAGACAGCATGTGGAACAAGAGGAGGCCTCAGATTCAGAGGGCTCAGAGCAGGGTCTTCCTAGACACCATGACAAAGACATAAAGGTAGAAATCCCTGACTTTCTAGGTAGCATGAACCCTGATAATTTCCTAGATTGGTTAAGGTCAGTAGAGAGAGTCTTTGAGTTTAAAGGTTATACTGATAGGAGGGCTTTTAAAGTTGCCATCATGAAACTAAAAGGATATGAATCTCTATGGTATGAAAAAATGAAAATTCAGAGAGCTAGGGAAGGTAAAGACCCTATTAAATCTTGGGATAAGCTTAAAAAGAAAATTAAGGATAAGTTTGTGTCCAAAGACTACACCCAAGACATGTTCATCAAACTAACCCACCTGAAACAAGATAGTAGGTCTGTTGAGTCCTACCTGAGGGATTTTGAACAGCTCACACTTCAATGTGAGATTACTGAAAAACCTGAGCAGAAGTTAGCTAGGTTTCTGGAAGGTCTTGATGAAAGGGTAGCTAGCAGGGTAAAGTTAAGGGGAAGGCCCCTGAGATAGACCTGAGGAGGATAGTGGCCCTCAGGAAATGCTTTAAGTGCCAAGGCTTTGGTCATTTTGCCAAGGATTTACCCTCTAAAAGGGCTTTGAGCAACATGGAGATTGTGGAGTGGGGTGATTAAGAGATCCTTGTGTGTGAGGAGAGCCTGGAGGAACCTGAGGAAGAACCTAGCGAGGAGATGATTGAGCCTGATGCAGGCTTTAGTCTAGTGACTTTGAAGGTTATGCACACCCAACCTCAAACTTTGGAGGATGATCAGAGGCAGCAGATATTTAGGACTAGGTGTACCATAAGGGGAAGGATTTATAACATGATAATTGATGGGGGAATCTATACCAATATAGCCTCCACAACTCTGGTGGATAAGTTGTCCCTAATCACACAAGAACACCCCCACCCTTACAAACTGAGATGGCTGAACAAAGGAGTGGAAGTGAGGGTTGATAGGCAATGTGTTGTGCCTTTCTCTATTGGCAAGGGCTATACTGATGAAGCCTTGTGTGATGTTCTTCCTATGGATGCTTGCCACCTATCATCTTGGCTCTTTTGCCTCCCAATGGACAAGGGAACATAACTCATGTCAATGATGTGTCCAAGGAGGTTCTATTGTTGAGTGAAGCTGAGGTTGTTCAAGAGCTCATGGGTGATGAGCATGTGTTCATCCTCCTGACAAAAGAAGTTCTGCTCCCCCAAGAAAGCATCCCAACTGAGGTCCAGCAGGTACTGAAAGCCTATGGAGATGTGTTTCCTGCTGAACTGCCTAGTGGGCTACCCTAACTCAGGGGGATAGAACATCATATTGATCTCATTCCTGGAGCAATGCTGCCCAACAAGCCTGCCTACAGAAGTGATCCAAAGGCCACTCAGGAACTACAAGCTCAAGTTAGTGACCTACTCAGCAAGGGATTTGTGAGGGAGTCCCTCAGTCCATGTGCAGTTCCTGCCTTGCTAGTGCCCAAGAAGGATGGGTCTTGGAGGATGTGCATAGACAGTAGGGCTATCAACAATATCACCATCAAATACAGGTTCCCCATACCAAGGTTGAATGATATCTTAGATGAGCTGAGTGGAGCTCAGGTCTTCTCCAAGATTGATTTAAGAAAGGGGTACCACCAGGTGAGGATCAGGGCTGGGGATGAGTGGTAGACAGCCTTTAAGACCAAGCATGGGTTGTATGAGTGGCTGGTAATGCCCTTTGGATTGTCTAATGCCCCAAGCACCTTTATGAGGTTGATGACTGATGTACTGAGGCCCTATCTAGGAAAGTTCATTGTTGTGTATTTTGATGATATCTTGGTATACAGTCCTTCAGCAGAAGAACACCTCCAGCACTTGAAAATGTTGTTTGATGTATTGAGGAAGCATAAGCTATTTGGCAAGATGACTTTTATGCAGGAAGAGGTTCAATTCCTAGGATTTATCATATCCAAGAAAGGGGTTGATGTTGATCAAGACAAGGTCAAGGCAATTAGGGAGTGGCAGGTCCCTAAGACTATAATTGAGGTGAGGAGTTTCCATGGGCTGGCCTCCTTCTACAGAAGGTTCATTAAGGGGTTCAGCTCCATCATGGCTCCCTTGACTGAGTGTATGAGAAAAGGAGAATTCAGGTGGAATGACAAGGCTGAGAGGTCTTTTAACATCATCAAGGACCTCTTGTGTGAGTCTCATGTCCTTCTTTTCCCTGATTTCAGCAAGTTATTTGAGGTGGAGTGTGATGCTAGTGGTATAGGCATTGGTGCTGTCTTGACACAAGAACAAAAGCATGTGGCATACTTTAGTGAGAAGTTGAGTGCTGCTAAGCTCAACTATTCAACATATGACAAAGAGTTCTATGCAATAGTCAGGGCTTTGTACCATTGGGGCCATTGTCTAAAGCCCAAGCGTTTTGTATTACACTCAGATCATCAGGCACTCAAGTACATCAAAGGGCAGCACAAGTTGAATACTAGGCACGCTAAGTGGGTGGGATTCTTGCAGTCCTTCTCATTCTCCAGCAAGTACATTGAAGGCAAGAACAATGTGGTGGCAGATGCCTTATCAAGAAGAACCATGATGCTAACCGTCATGGAGCAAAGGGTACTTGGGTTTGAGCACATGAAGGAGTTGTACAGGGAGGATCCTAACTTTAAGGAGAACTGGGTGGCAAGGATGGAAGGCATTCCTAAGAGTGGAAGTAGATACTGGGAGCAGGAAGGGTTCTTGTTCCTAGGGAACAAGCTGTGTGTACCAAGGGGTCGTTACAGGGGGTTGCTAGTGAAGGAGGTACATTCAAATGGCCTAGCTGGTCACTTTGGAATCCAGAAAACTTATGACATGCTGCAGGAACAATTTTATTGGCCAAAGATGTTGGGAGATGTTCAGGATGTGATCAGGAGGTGCAGTGCTTGCCAAAAGTCCAAGTCATTCTTCCAGGCTGGAGCCTACACCCCCTTTTCAGTTCCGGAGAAGCCTTGGGAAGATGTTAGCATGGATTTTATTGTGGCTCTTCCTAGGACTCAGAGGGGCAAGGACTTAGTCATGGTGGTTGTGGACAGATTTAGCAAAATGGCACATTTTGTCGCCTACAAAAAGACTGAGGATGCCATGGGAGTTGCAGACCTATACTTCAAGGAGATTGTCAAGCTCCATGGGGTACCAAAGACCATAGTGTCTGACAGAGACTCTAAGTTCATGAGTCCCTTCTGGAGGACACTTTGGAAGCTGCTAAAAACTAGACTCCTGTTTAGCACCTCCCACCACCCTCAAACTGATGGACAAACAGAGGTGACCAACAAGACATTGGGCAGAATCCTTAGATGCATCATTTACAAATCCTTGAAGGATTGGGATCTAAAGCTGGCCCAAGCAGAGGTAAAAGTGATGCCAACAGACCTTGTACCAGCAGCAAGAAAGGTGGTACCCTATGATGCAAAGACTAGGGTGGAGCAGATGATGCAGATAAATGCCAAGGTGAAGCAACAAATTGAGAAGTCCAATGAAATGTATAAGTTCAGAGCAAGAGGTCCAAAGAAATCCAGAGACTTCATTGCAAGGGATCTAGTGTGGTTGCACTTAAGGAAAGAGAGGTTTCCTGACCAGAGGAAGAACAAGCTGAGTCCAAGAGCAGAGGGTCCCTTTGAGGTCATTGAGAAGTTGGGTTCTAATGCTTACAAGAATGACCTCCCAAGAGAGTATGGAGTGCATGGTACATTCAATGTTGGTGATCTAAGCCCATACTTTGGAGAATCTGATGATGACACTAGTGAGGATTTGAGGGCAAATCCTTTTCAGGAAGGAGAATTTGCAACAGGAGTTGAACCTCCAGCCAGCCAGAACAATGTCACAGCAAGAACATGGAGCTTACCACCTACCCTACAACCAGACAAGAGTCCCACAATAGGAACACTAAGCCTACCACCCCCCATTCACCCACCTCTATGTCAAGAACAAGAAGGAACACCAGCAAGAACAACCACAACCAGACTAACCAGAGCAAGGTCAATCCTTCAGAAAATCAGCCAGAACAAGCCCAGTAACCATCCAAATATCATGCAGCACGAGTCCAACCAAGGGCTCCAACTTCTTTTACCCTCAAGATAAGGTCCTTAGCAAGAGAAAAGTCACGGACAAGTTTTCCAAATAAATTCTGGAAGTCTACCTAAAAGAGCCTACCATATTGAAGGCCACTCTGAGGAAGTCAGCAGGAACATGTTCAATTAAATCTCTCCAAGACTCCTTACTTTTGTGTGATCAACTTAGCATAAATAAGAACATTGGGAAGGGTATGTAGCAGTCCCTCTCAACCCCCAAGAACAGCAGCAAACAGCCAGACAAAGAACCCCTAAGGAATTGAGCAACATTACCATTTAAGGCAAGGGACAAGAGCACTTTTCAGCTTTGTTTTTCTGTCAGTTGCAGTCTGTCATGGCTCGTCCTTATTAGCTTACTTTTGCATTTCTTTTATCAGTATTTGTAAGGCTCTTAAAGCCCTTAGATTATGTTATTTTCAAGGTTGGAGATCTATTGTAATTGCCTATATAAGGCCTGCTTGTAACCCTAAAGAACGCAGATTTGAATTAATATAAACCTGAACTTTGTTCATTTGCAATTTTTTAGCAAAGCTAAGTATTGTGGTAATCCTTAGTGAACTTGTGTGTGATCTAAGATTACAGTGTCTAAGAGTCATTACTTGTGTGTCTTGAGTCTTAAACACAACCTTTGCTACCTGTGCTTGTGTGCTAAGGTGCAAAGTCCTATCTGTTCTGCCTAGCCTAGTGCAGGTTTCTAAGTGAGTGAGTGTACTTGTGAGGGAGTGTTCACCCTGGCCCCTTGTAGCCTCTGAAAAGCTCTATTTTTGTAGAGGTTTCAGTTCAGAAACTTAGTGCAATATTTGGCGGGATTCCGACTCCCCCCGTGGTTTTTCCCAATTTGGGTTTCCGAGTCACCATTTTCGTGTGTCCTTTTTTCATTACTCTACATTTATTGTTATTTTCGTCATTGCTTTTACTTATTTTTCATCCGTATTCCGTCACAAATCACTTATAAATTAACCCCTTTTTCAAGGCTAAAAAGAGTAGATCATTTTGACACGTCAACGATCGATTTAATAGGTTTAGGTAATTTTTTACCAAAACAGTTTCCTTCACTGGTAATTGTTCTACTTGAAATTGGAATTCTAGTTTCCGGGTTTGCATTTTCCTATTCAAGTTCCTATTCCATTTAAATCTTTGCTCATCCTTTCCGGTAATCCTTATTCTTGTTTTTACATTATAGTTTCATTTTCTATTTCCTTTGTCATGTTTACTATTCTTAGTTTTATAATCTTAATTTCCCTTTCATTGTTAATCATGCATAAGTAATCTTTGTTCTAGGGGAAGGGTTAATATGTCTAATTAATTTATAAGTATAAATTGATTCCGGTATTATCGTTCTTTGCTATCTCTATTTCTTGCTTGAATCTCGTGATAGACTTTGTTTAATGGCCATAAACAATTGTTTGTACTTGTCAATTTCCGTCTCAAGGGCGAGAGTCGAGATGAAAATTAAAGGACTGGTAAGAATAGTTTAATGACCTAGCAAGGCTGAAAAGACGCTAGGACCCGTTAAAAAGTCGGTATGAATCCGAAAGGAATATACCATTTAAAGACTTGGACAACTATGATTTTTCTAAACCCGTAATCAACTTTGCTTTTAAATTGATTAGCATGTGAACCCCGATCCCTAGATCCTTTTCTTTATTGTATTGTTATCATTTTTATTATAGTATTTATTAATTAGTGACAAACATTTGCCAATCGTACAAGATAGAGTTCTAACCATAACTATTCACAAGTATCTTCCGTCTCCCCGAGATCGACCCCTTACTTCCCTAACTACATTAATTTGTTGTTAGCCTAGTCTGGGTATTTATCTTTAATTAGGGTATGCGACAACCCTGTCAGTAGATCTAAGATTAAAATCAACTAAATAAGTAAAAATAAAGACATGTAAAACTTTGTTTATTGATATTTTTGAAACTAATAGTACCTTTTAATAGATCTAAAAGTAGAGGAAAACAAAATAAAAATAAATCTGAAAAGAAAAAGAGGTAAAAAAATATAAAATCAAAAGCAATAATAAATTTAAAAAACACCACAAGATCTATTAAAAAAAAGGGTAACACCAAGTCTGAAAAAAAAAATCTAAAAAACATAAAATTAAAAGTGGCACTAAATATAACAAACTCATGAATCTAAAAAAAAGGAAAACAAAGTAACACAAAATTTGAAAAAGAAAAAAAACAAAAAACAAAGAGAGGGTAATGGGAAGTCGGTGGTGACCCACCAACCACCACGATCCAACCCACTAACCACCACAAAGGAGGAAGGAGGAGGGGCGACAAGAAGGAGGGAGGAGGGAGGAGGGAGGAGGGAGGAGAACGGGCGGCAGCCTGCAGGAAGGAGAGAGGAGCAGGGGCGGCGGACAGTGGAGGGAGGGAGCGAAGGAAGGAGGGAGAAGGAGGGGTGAAAGATGGCGGGAAGGAGAGAGGAGCAGGGGCGGCAGGCGCTGGAGGGTGGTGGTAGGCCGTGTGGGTGGAGATTAGATCTCATATTTGGTTAATATGATCTACAACCAATTGTAATCATAATCAACCAATCATGCTTATCTTAAATGTTTCATAAACATTAAGCATTCTTATTAATATAACAATTAAATTACTAAGTTGAATCTTATTTAATCATACTACAATAGGATATAATTCTCACTAATTATATAAACTTGTTCTATTTAAGGGATTAATTAATATGTATCGTTATACAATTAATTGATTTTCTTGATTAGGGAATCGTCCTTTCGGCGTGGCCTCAAGGGATCAACTGATCACCACCGGCATACGACGGTAACGTCAAACTCTAGTAAGCCAATCATTACCGATTAATGTGGACCAGTTGACTATAATGTTAATCATCCCTTTGTATTCTTGTTATTAAGATTTAATAAAGTGATCGCACTATTGTTGAGGACACTTACTCCAATAATCTCCCACTTGTTCGAAACAAGTGTGCGTCACCAATTTTCTTGTCCTATTATAATCTCCCACTCAATGCAAGGTGTCTTGCAGGTCGTACTTGCATGTGATCATATCTTGAGTGGTTTCCTTGATCTGGAGAGTAACTGTCTGACTGGAATTATCTACCATAGATACCTTCCGAGCGTGGCCACGCATTTCCAGTTCACTACTCCTTGAGTGGCTCTGAGATATTAGTTAACCGTGACAAGGGGTTGGACAATTCCTATCGCACCATTCCCTTCGTTCACCCACAGTTCTTTATGACCCAAGAATTGTCCATTCACCCCTTTTTACAGAATGACTTGGGACAAAAATCAAAGTCAATCAAAAACTGTGTCGTCTTGGGCGAACAGTCTTTAGTCTACAGAATTGACTATAAAAGAATACTATAATAGCTCTCGCCACGACCAGGCTTTATGAATTGCTAGAACTCTATAAGCGGTCACTGCCCGACATAGTGTCCCATACAGTCTTTGCAACAGGAGTTGAACCTCCAGCCAGCCAGAACAATATCACAGAAAGAACATGGAGCATACCATCTACCCAACACCCAGGCAGAAGTCCCACAGCAGAGACACCAAGCTTACTACCTCCCAGGCACCCACCCTTATGTCAAGAACCATCAGGAACACTAGCAAGAACAACCACAACAAGACTGACCAGAGCAGGGTCCATCCTTCAGAAAACCAGCTAGAAGAAGTCCAGTAACCAGCCAATTCTCATACAGCACGAGTCCAACCAAGGGCTCAAACTTCTTTTCCCCTCAAGTTAAGGTCCTTATCAACATAAAAGTCCAGGACAAGTTTTCCAAATAAGTTCTGGAAGTCCATCTAAAAGAGCCTACAATATTGAAGATCATTTGAGGAAGTCAGCAGGAACAAGTCCAATTTAATCTGTTCAAGACTCCTTACTTTTGTGTGATCAACGTAGCATAAATAAGAACGTTGGAAGGGTATCTAACAGTCCCTCTCAACTCCCAGGACCAGCAGCAACAAGCGAGACAAAGGCTCCCCAAGAATTTGAGCAACATTACAATTTCAGGCAAGGGACAAGAACACTTTTCTCATTGCTTTTCTGTCAGTTGCAGTCTGTCATAAACTCGTCCTTATTAGCTGACCTTTGCATTGTATTAAGCAGTATTTCTAAGGCTGTTTTAGCCCTTAGATTATGTTTATTTTCAAAGGTAGAGATATATTGTAATTGCCTATATAAGGCCTGCAATGTAACTCTAAAGAACTCAGATTTGAATTAATATAAACCTGAACTTTGTTCTGAACTTTGTTCATTTGCAATTCTTTAGCAAAGCTAAGTATTGTGGTAATCCTTAGTGAACTTGTGTCTGATCTAAGATTACAGTGTTTAAGAGTCATTACTTGTGTGCCTTGAGTCTTAAACACAACCTTTGCTACATGTGCTTGTGTGCTAAGGTGCAAAGTCCTATCTGTTCTGCCTGGCCTAGTGCATGTTTCTTGAGTATTCTGAGTGAGTGAGTGTATGTGTGAGGGAGTGTTCACCCTGGCCCCTTGTAGCCTCTGAAAGGCTCTATTTTTGTAGAGATTTTAGTTCAATTGGTATCAGAGCTTTGGTTTGTGAGTTCATTTACCTAACTACATTCAAAAATACAAAAACCAACCATGAGTGAAGAGAGATTAGCAGGGCTTGAAACCACAGTTCATGGCCTTTCTAGAACTGTCATGGAGGTTACAGCATCCTTCAATGAGTTCTTAGATGGCCAGCTCAACAATGGTGGAAGAGGAGGTAGAGGTCGTGGAAGAGGAGCACATGTACCACCTATTGCAGAAAGAAGGAGACAGCAGGTGGAACAAGAGGAGACCTCAGATTCAAAGGGCACAGAGCAGGGTCTTCCTAGACACCATGACAAAGACATAAAGGTAGAAATTCCTGACTTTCTAGGTAGCATGAACCCTGATGATTTCCTAGATTGGTTAAGATCAGTAGAGAGAGTCTTTGAGTTTAAAGGTTATACTGATAGGAGGGCTTTTAAAGTTGTCATCATGAAACTAAAAGGATATGCATCTCTATGTTATGAGAACATGAAAGTTCAGAGGGATAGGGAAGGTAAAGACCCTATTAAATCTTGGGATAAGCTTAAAAAGAAAATGAAAGCTAAGTTTGTGTCAAAAGTCTACACCCAAGACATGTTTATCAAACTAACCCACCTGAAACAAGACAGTAGGCCTGTTGAATCCTACCTAAGGGATTTTGAGCAACTCACACTTCAATGTGAGATTACTGAAAAACCTAAGCAGACGATAGCTAGGTTTCTGGAAGGTCTTGATGAAAAGATAGCTAGCAGGGTAAAGTTACAGCACCTGTACTCCTTTGAGGAGGCAGTTAACCTGTATTTACGGATTGAGAAGTTAGGGAAAGGTAAGCCAGCCCCTCCCAAACCCCAGGCTAGACCCTCCTTTAAACCTTTCACTGGATTCAAAATAGGAGAACCCCTGGTCCCTGCTAAGCCTTCTGTGATAGACAAGGGTAAGGCCCCTGAGGCAGACCTAAGGAGGACAGTGGCCCTCAAGAAATGCTTTAAATGCTAAGGCTTTGGGCATTTTGCTAAGGAATGTCCCTCTAAAAGGGCTTTGAGTAATATGGAGGTTGTGGAGTGGGGTGATGATGAGATCCTTGTGTGTGAGAAGAGTTTGGAGGAACCTGAAGAAGAACCTAGTGAGAGGATGATTGAGCCTGATGCAAGCTTGAGTCTAGTGACCTGGAGGGTTATGCACACTCAACCTCAACCCTTGGAGGATGATCAGAGACAGCAGATATTCAGGACTAGATGTACCATAAGGGGAAGGGTTTGTAACATGATAATTGATGAGGGAAGCTGTACCAATGTAGCCTCCACAACTCTGGTGGATAAGTTGTCCCTAACCACACAAGAACACCCCCAACCTTACAAGCTGAGATAGCTAAACAAGGGAGTAGAGGTGAGGGTTGATAGACAATGTGTTGTGCCTTTCTCTATTGGCAAAGGCTATGCTCATGAAGTCTTATGTGATGTTCTGCCTATGGATACTTGCCACCTCTTGTTACGCAGGTCATGGGAATTTAATAGAGACTCTGTGCACCATGGGAGAGACAACACTTATGTCTTCAAGTTTGGTAACAAGAAAATCATATTGGCTCCTTTGCCTTCCAATGTTAAGGGGAACATAACTCCTGTCAATGATGTGTCTAAGGAGGTCCTGCTATTGAGTGAAGCTGAGGTTGTTCAAGAGCTCATGGATGATGAGCATGTGTTCATCTTCCTGACAAAAGAAGTTATGCTCCCCCAAGAAAGCATTCCAACTGAGGTTCGGCAGGTACTAAGAGCCTATGGAGATGTGTTTCCTGCTGAACTGCCTAGTGGGTTGCCCCCACTCAGAGGGATAAAACACCATATTAATCTCATTCCTGGAGCAATGCTACCCAACAAGCCTGCCTACAAAAGTGATCCAAAGTCCACTCAGGAACTACAAGCTCAAGTTAGTGACCTACTCAGCAAAGGCTTTGTAAGGGAGTCTCTCAGTCCGTGTGCAGTTCTTGCCTTGCTAGTGCCCAAGACGATGGGTCTTGCAGGATGTGCATAGACAGTAGGGCTATCAACAAAATCACCATCAAATACAGGTTCCCTATACCAAGATTGAATGATACCTTAGATGAGCTGAGTGGAGCTCAAGTCTTCTCCAAGATTGATTTAAGACAAGGGTACCACCAGGTGAGGATCACGGCTGGGGATGAGTGGAAGACAGCCTTTAAGACCAAGCATGGGTTGTATGAATGGCTGGTAATGCCCTTTGGGTTATCTAATGCCCCAAGCACCTTTATGAGGTTGTTGACTGAGGTATTGAGGCCCAATCTAGGGAAGTTCATTGTTGTGTATTTTGATGACATCTTGGTATACAGTCTCTCAGTAGAATAGCACCTCCATCATTTGAAATTGTTGTTTGATGTCTTGAGGAAGCATAAGCTATTTGGCAAGATGGAGAAATGTACTTTTATGTAGGAGTAGGTTCGATTCCTAGGGTTTATTATATCCAAGGAAGGCGTTGCTGTTGATCAAGACAAGGTGAAGGCAATTAGGAAGTGGCAGGTCCCTAAGACTATAACTGAGGTGAGGAGTTTCCATGGGCTGGCCTCCTTCTACAGAAGGTTCATTAAGGGGTTTAGTTCGATCATGGCTCCCTTGACTGAGTGTATGAGAAAAGGAGAATTCATGTGGAATAACAAGGCTGAGAGGTCTTTTAACATCATCAAGGACCTCTTGTGTGAGTCTTATGTCCTTGTTCTCCCTGATTTCAGCAAGTTATTTGAAGTGGAGTGTGGTGCTAGTGGTATAGTTATTGGTGCTGTCTTGAAACAAGAACAAAAGAATGTGCCATACTTTAGTGAGAAGTTGAGTGGTGCTAAGCTATACTATTCAACATATGACAAAGAGTTATATGCAATAGTCATGGCTTTGTACCATTGGGGTCATTATCTGAAGCCCAAGCCTTTTGTATTGCACTGTGATCATCAAGCCCTCAAGTACATCAATGGGCAGCACAAGTTGAATACTAGGCATGCTAAGTGGGTGGAATTCTTGCAGTCCTTCTCATTCTCCAGCAAGTACATTAAAGGCAAAAACAATGTGGTGGCAGATGCTCTATCAAGGAGAACCATGATGCTGACCTTCATGGAGCAAAGGGTACTTGGGTTTGATCACATGAAGGAGTTGTACAGGGAGGATCCTGACTTTAAGGAGGACTGGGAGGCAAGGCTGGAAGTCATTCCTAAGAGTGGAAGTAGATTCTGGGAGTAGGAAGGGTTCTTGTTCCTAGGGAACAAGCTGAGTGTACCAGGGGGTCCTTACAGGGGGTTTTTAGTAAAGGAGTTACTTCAAATGGCCTAGCTGGTCACTTTGGAATCCAGAAAACTTATGACATGCTGCAGGAACAATTTTATTGGCCAAAGATGTTGGGAGATGTTCAGGATGTGATCAGGAGGTGCAGTGCTTGCCATAAGTTCAAATCATTCTTCCAGGCTGGAGCCTACACCCCCTTACCAGTCTCAGATAAGCCTTGGGAAGATGTTAGCATGGATTTTATTGTGGCTCTTCCTAGGTATCAGAGGGGCAAGGACTCAGTCATGGTGGTTGTTGATAGATTCAGCAAAATGGCACATTTTGTTGCCTGTAAGAAGACTGAGGATGCCATGAGAGTTGCAGACCTATACTTCAAGGAGATTGTCAAGCTCCATGGGGTACCACAGACCATAGTGTCTGACAGAGACTCTAGGTTCATGAGTCACTTCTAGAGGACACTCTGGAAGCTGCTAAAGACCAGACTCCTGTTCAGCACCTCCCACTACCATCAAACTGATGGACAGACAGAGGTGACCAACAAGACATTGGGCAGAATCCTTAGATGTATCATTTCTAAGTACTTGAAGGATTGGGATCTAAAGCTGAGCCAAGCAGAATTTGCATTCAATAGAGCCCCCTCTACCAGAACCGGTAAAAGCCCCTTTGAAGTTGTTTATGTCACTAACCCCTTGATGCCAACAGACCTTGTACTAGCAGCAAGGAAGGTGGTACCCTATGATGCCAAGACTAGGGTGGAGTAGATGATGTAGATACATGTTAAGGTGAAGCAACAAATTGAGAAGTCCAATGAAATGTATAAGTCCAGGGCAAGAGGTCCAAAGAAATCCAAAGAGTTCAAAGCAAGAGACCTAGTGTGGTTGCACCTAAGGAAGGAGAGGTTTCCTGACAAGAGGAAGAACAAGCTGAGTCCAAGAGCATAGGGTCCTTTTGAGGTCTTCGAGAAGTTGGGTTCTAATGCATACAAGATTGACCTCCCAGGAGAGTATGGAGTGCATGGTACATTCAATGTTGGTGATCTAAGCCCATATAATGGAGAAACTGATGATGACACTAGTGAGGATTTGAGGGCAAATACTCTTCAGGAAGGAGAATTTGCAACAGGAGTTGAACCTCCAGCCAGCTAGAACAATGTCACAGCAAGAACATGGAGCTTACCACCTACCCTACACCCATGTAAGAGTCCCACAGCAGAGACACCAAGCTTACTACCTCCTAGGCACCCACCCTTATGTCAAGAACAAGCAGGAACACTAGCAAGAACAACCACAACCAGACTGACCAGAGCAGGGTCCATCCTTCAGAAAACCAGCCAGAACAAGTCCAGTAACCAGCCAATTCTCATGCAGCACGAGTCCAACCAAGGGCTCCAACTTCTTTTCCCCTCAAGTTAAGGTCCTTACCAACATAAAAAACCAGGACAAGTTTTCCAAATAAGTTCTGGAAGTCCATTTAAAACAGCCTACCGTATTGAAGATCATTTGAGGAAGTCAGCAGGAACAAGTCCAATTTAATATGTCCAAGACTCCTTACTTTTGTGTGATCAACGTAGCATAAATAAGAACATTGGAAGGGTATCTCACAATCCCTCTCAACTCCCAGGGCAAAAAGCGAGACAAAGGCTCCCCAAGAATTTTAGCAACATTACCATTTCAGGCAAGGGACAAGAACACTTTTCAGCATTGCTTTTCTGTCAGTTGCAGTCTGTCATAAACTTGTTCTTATTAGCTGACCTTTGCATTGTATTAAGCAGTATTTGTAAGGCTCTTTCAGCCCTTAGATTATGTATATTTTCAAGGGAAGAGATCTATTGTAATTGCCTATATAAGGCCTGCAATGTAACCCTAAAGAACTCATATTTGAATTAATATAAACCTGAACTTTGTTCTTTTGCAATTCTTTAGCAAAGCTAAGTATTGTGGTAATCCTTAGTGAACTTGTGTGCGATATAAGATTACAGTGTCTAAGAGTCATTACTTGTGTGTCTTGAGTCTTAAACACAACCTTTGCTACCTGTGCTTGTGTGCTAAGGTGCAAAGTCCTATCTGTTCTGCCTGGCCTAGTGCAGGTTTCTTGAGTATTCTGAGTGAGTGAGTGTATGTGTGAGGGAGTGTTCACCCTGGCCCCTTGTAGCCTTTGAAAGGCTCTATTTTTGTAGAGATTTCAGTTCAGTCTGCCTATATGATCGATTAGTCATCTCTCATGACTCTATGGCACTTGAACTTGCCATCAATCGCATCACACTCCAGTCACTTTGGAGACGTCACCTCATATAAGTAACTATGGGCCAATACTATGTTAATCCAGTCCACTTTAATGAGGTTCAAAGTTGTCACTACAACTTATTTGGATACAACAAAGTAATAAAGATGAGTTTATAGAAACTCAAACGATAAATGTGATTATCATATATGAACAATCAACACAATGTTATTGCTTCATATCTTATAATCTAAAGTATACAATATCCATGATACTACATGGCGATCTTGTCCAAATGCAAAAAGGCTTGGGTAGTGGATATACCATGTATCTATTTATTCCAACCTTGTGAATTGCTTTTTCCTTCCATTCAATGTCATCTCTTATGACATGAATTCATCTATGTAACACCCGGAAATGTACCCTATTTTTCTAGTAGAAATATTTTACGAAATCTTTTCAGTAATTTTAAGTTTTAAATTATAATTTTAAGTTCCGAGTCGAATTTAGAATTTCCGAGTTCGTATTTGGAAATTCTGCGAGATTTCATGAAAAAGCCGTCTTAAGTCTAGTTTGACTTTTCTGGACTTTGGAAATCGTCTTTGACTTTTGCCTACACAACTCACACTACTCCCTCTTTAACCTAATATTTCATTTCAACACAAAAATCAAACACACCTTTCTTTCTTCTTCCTTAAGCAACTTTTCCTCTTTGAATATCGATCTTAGAATTGGCGTAGTTTCTTCGTTACTCGATAGAATTTACGTAAGTTTATCTTATTCTTCCTCCCGTACTTTCCTCTATCCGTATTGATAATAAAATTATCGTCTTTCTCGCTTTTTAAGCATTTCGTCTTTCTCAAGATGAACTTTATTCATCTTTTTACGATCTAATTGTAGGTGCCGACCTCCAAGATCCCGACAAAGACTATTTCCTTATAGAAGAGGAGCTTGACGATCATTAGAGACGCTCAAAGGTAACGGTGAAGGGTTACTCGGTATTACTTACGTGTTTTACATGTTATATGCTAGAAAATCGTATTAGAATACGATTAGGAAGATTAGAAACCATGCTATGATTAGTAAATGATGTTATATGATGAATATTGATGATATATATTGATTGTTGATGATTATTAGAAGTATATATAAGTTTTGGATTGATTTGGTTAAGCTTTGGAAGCTCTCGGATGAAGGGGTGTTCCCAGCCGGTCGACCGGCCGCCGGTCTGACCACCGGCTGAGAACACTTCAGTAACTTATTTTGGAAACTTGGTTTTTGCTTGAAGAGGTGCTCCAGGCCGGCCCACCGGCCACCGGTCCATCCACCGGCCTAGAACACATCAGTATTGAAGTTTTGAGTTTTGGTGTGATGGTCTGTGCCGGCCCACAGGCCGCCGGTCTACCGACCGGCCCATACCTCTTTTCTCTGTTTTGGGATTTTGCCTGTGTTCTGAGCCGGCCCACCGGCCACCGGTCTCCTGCCCGGCCTGCAACACGGCTGTGTTGTTTTCTTTAACTTATAAAACTCGTAATTTATAATAGTTCGCATGATCCGTTTACCGTATAATTTTACGTAATGTCTTATAATATTCATGTTTTGAATATATGATATCTCTTTCGCATGTATCACATGTTTTGTGACGGTTTCGATATGTTCCCACTTTGAGTCGTTTTTACAAATGAGTCGGTTTGAGCACTATTTTGTGTTGTGCTTGGTATTCTAATTCCCTTGGCTACCTTCCCGTTCGTAAGGCTGGAATGTCCGGACGGAGAGGTATCCTCTCTTAATTGATGTTGTTAGTGGGCATACGACGACGTTGTTGGGAGTTGAACGCTATGCGTTGATCGCCCCGGCCGTCAAATGTTGTATACTTGCGAGGTGGTGTTATTTGCATGTAGCGTACCGCATGTTATGAGGCTTGAGCTGTTTTTCCGCCTCGTTCGTGAATTGATCTACCGAATTTGGGGTACTCGGCGTTTATTTTTGTAAGACCGAGTCTTGGATGCGAAACGTCATCGCATGTCGAATCGGAAAATGTGATTCCGAGAATCTGGCCAGGTTTCGATTAGGAGCCGTTTAATTATCGTTCCTACCAGGAGGAAACTAGTCTACATATACAAATGTCATCTCGTGTAATGCGTTCAGGGAAATGTTTCATCGGCCAGGGATGCCGTTTAATCATATCCTATTGTCTTTGCTTGGAACACGATGCTAGTGGCCGTCATTTACCGTGAGAGTTTTTCGTCTTGAGTGTCGTTCTTTGAAAATGCGTAGATTTTCGATGATATTGTTCATGGTCATTGCATTATTAGAACACCCGCTTTGTCCTTGGTTTCGTGAATTGATGATATATGTTGTATTTATCGTGATCATCGCATACTATGACTTTGACTGTTTAGCTGTCGAGTCTTCAATCTTTAATCAAATCTTAATAAAATCATAATAATAACCGCTATACGGTGAGATGAAGCCCATAGTGAGCGTATTCGATTTCCTCCTAGGAGTTTTCTCTAGGAGTGTCTTCTTGTGCCCCCTTTCTCTCGTCGTTCTTCTTGTCTTTTTTTGTTTGTCTTATTCATTTTTGCCTAGGGAGTGTTGTCTTTCCCGATCGTTGACTAACATGATGGTTACGGATTTGATTTCTATATGAGATCCTTATTTAATTAATGTTTAATTATTAAATAAATCATCCGTATTTGCCTATTTTCTATATTATTCCTTCCTCATCCACCCTACATTATCGTACTATATACTCAACGAACAAGCTACTATCATGTCGACCCGACACGACTTCCTCCCATGTGTCTGCTATCGCGCCTTTCTTCTTCCACACACCGAGTTTATAAGTACGTTTGGATTAATATGGCTGGGAGAACCCGGAGTTACTCCCCACTGACTGTGGCGTTCATGTTTTTCATGAATGAACAGGTTGCTTGCTTGGATGACTTTTTTGGATATGATGTTTTGGGGTTCGGGTGTGAGCTAGCGGGCGTTGTCCCTGGAAGTTCACCTCTAGACGATAATAGCTAGTTTTGGATAAACACTTGTTCTTTGCTAACATTTTAAGAGGCCTCGTCTCTTTATTGTATATTCCGTACTTAGTTTGTAATATTTTGACAC
>JAIUZE010016614.1:0-24833 GCA_022085475.1 Heliosperma pusillum
TACTCGACGAATTAATGTTACATATCTTTTGTTTTGTTCATGTTATTGTTATTATGGTTTTAGTAGTAACATGATAAGTAGTTATGATTTTTATGTTGTATGGAATTTTTAATATGTTAGTGTTCTTGACATATTTGGATGATTTATTTATAACCATGATTTTTGTATGAATGATGGTTGAATTGGATGTTAAAATGGATGTTGTTAATTTAAAACATGTTAGAAATAATTTGGTATGGTTGTGTGTGGTGGCCGAAACAGGTGGCTGAAAAACCAGCCCAAACCGGCCGGTTCAGGCCTGGTTCAGCCGGTTCAGGCCGGTCCAGCCCGGTCTGGAATGGTCCGGGAATCGTTCTTTGGGTTGTGTCGATACTTGTTTGTTTTGTTGTTGTTTTGACGGGTTTTAAATATGTTAAGCATGCGGGAAATATTAAGAAACGGTTTTAAAAATGTCGACCCAAAACAGGCCCAAACCAAGCCCGTGGGCCCAGTCCAGGCTCGTGTTATGTCGGCCCAAATCAGCCCATGAGTTCCCTTCCTTGGACTTGTGACGGTTTTTGAGTTATTGTTATTTTATCGTGTTTTGTAATATTTAGCAAGTGAGAGATGTTAATGAGTAAAATATTTAATTAAAAGGTTTTTCATAAAATTATTATTTCTCACATGTTAGAAATTATAATACGAGATCGTAGTTTAATTTGATATCCTTTAAGTCAAACGGGTTTTGGTATGGTATATTAATTCACATGTTAGAAGTTTAATAAAATAACATGTAATGAATATGATGATTTTTATGTTCAAGTCTATGTGGTAAAGACTCTGTTTCTAGCCGGTTTGACCAAACGGGTTTGGTCAAACTAAGATCTAGTCAGCCCCGTTTTGACTGATGGACCCGTCGCGGGACTCGGGTCGGGGATTTGTCTTCAAGTAAGGTTGTATCTAATTAATGAATTAGCCTTAGTAGATATGAGGCGATATGATATTTGAATATGATTTATATACAATTAGTCACATGATAGGAAGTTTTTCCCGTGACTGTTGGATTGTGTGATATGTGTCGTGTTGGCTAAGTACCCATAGAGAATTATGAGTATATGGCGTCTTGACCATTCTAATTCTAAATGAGTATCTTGGACCATGACATTGATAGGCCTTACTATCTTTAACGAGTATATGTTCATGGCTTGATAGTTTTTGTGTCACTGGCTTGGGCATTTTGATACCAAGCCGGGGGCATGGCTGCCTAATTGCTTCCACTTTGGGAATGGAGTCAGCTTAAGTACTAGCCAACTCTGCTTAGGGGGTCGCCTAGTAGAGATTCTCATGTACTTTTGGTAATGAGACGAGGAATGGGTTAGCTGTTGTCGCTAGGTCTGATCAGTCTAGGACTAGGATGTTTTCCTACCTTGTGGTATAGCCTCGAGTTACAGAAGTCGACTATTGACGGTGCTAAGAACTTATGCCTGTTTGTAGAAGTATTTGTCTTTCATGTTTGGATGATTCTATGAATTTTAGAAGGTGAGATGCAAGCCGGCTAAGATTGATAGAGTTTGGATTCCCGATTGTTAACTGATTCACATGATTACGTGTTGATTAGGGTTTGAGTGTATCAGGGCCATGTTACATGGTAACCGCTGAGCCAGCATACCAGCTTCCCTACCTCGGGTTATATTTTATTATCGGATTCACATGTTAGCTTTCATATGCTAGGTTATATGTTAGTTATTTGTTCCATAACATGAAAAGCATATCCTATATGTTTAAGTTTTGTATTTCCCATATACATTGCTTTTATGTTATTCATGTTTAATTAAATTCGACATTTCGTGGCTGGGAGAACTCGGAGTTACTCCCCACTGACTGTGGCTTCCGTGTTTATATTTAATGCGGTTGGCAGGTTTGTGATGCATACTGGGGTACATTGACGAGCTAGCGAGCGAAGTATTTACCTTGGACCTATATTCGGTTCTTTAGGATTGTATATTATTATACACTCTTTTATTTCCGTATTTATACGGGAGATATGTCTCCCGTTTTGGATATTTCTCATGTATAATATTATTTCCTTTTTGTTCTGAACCTTTTTATTTAAGACACCTTTGTTATGATGAATATATTTAATAGTAGGTTCCGGTTTTAAAATTTACCGATTTTCACTAAAGTGAACCTATTAGAAACGTATTCTCATCTCTTATTTATTTAAATTACTTGTTTATCTTTCCGCAAATTTGAGGGTGTCACAGTTCACGTGTGCGCGTCGGGAGCGATAAAGCTCTGATACCAACTGTGACAACCCTCGCAAATGCGGAAATATAAAACAAGCAAGCATGTGAAATATATAGCGGAAATGTGAAGTTTTTAAAACTTTTATACATGCAAGATAGAAAATACGAGGAGTGTCAAAACATTACAAACTAAGTACAAAATACAACAAAGAGACGGAGTCTCTCAAAATGTTAACAAAGAACAAGTGTTTAGCAAACCAGCTAATTAACGACTAAAGGTGAGTCTTCCAGGGACAACGCCCGCTAGCTCACACCCGAACCCAAAATAGCATAAGCAAAAAGCCATCCATGCAACCAACCTGTTCATTAATGAAAAACATGAACGCCACAGTCAGTGGGGAGTAACTCCGAGTTCTCCCAGCCATGTCACATTAAACGTACATAAAAGGAAATACAAAAGTAAAACATGCATATATATAGATATACATATGAAAGACAATAAGGATAGATAGGCAATTCGATATATAATGATAAGAGCATATGGAATACAAATCCGAATCCATCATGTTATACAAAGACTCGGGGAAGACACTCTTAGGCAACCGAATACGCTCACTAGGGCTTGCATCTCACCTATAGCGGTATAAGTTTGATAAGATTGAGACTCGACAAACAAACCATGCCAAGTCTTGCGATGATCACAATAAATCCATCATATTATCATCCCTTCAAACGAACCTATACATTGACGATGCCAAGTCATGCAATGACCATGAATACCATCATGAAATCACGCATTCAAAGACAACGACACAAAGACGACATCTCTCACGGTAAATGAAACGCACTAGCACCGTGTCCCTGCAAGTATGATTAAAAGGCATCCACGGGATAAAACATTGCCCTGAACGCATACACGATGCTACATTTCGTATATGTAGGCTAATTTCCTTCTGGTAGCACGACGACAATAATACGGTCCTAGTCTAAACCTGGCCAGATTCTCGGAATCACATTTTCCGATTCGACATGCGATAAACGTTTCGCATCCAAGGCTCGGTCAATCATAGACGCCGAGTACCCCAAATTCGGTCGATAATTCACGAAAGAGGCGGAAAAGAGCACAAGCCTCATAACAAGCGGTACGCTACATGCAAATAACACCACCTCGCAAGTACACAACATTTGACGGCCGGGTCGATCAACGCATAGCGTTCAACTCCCAACAACGTCGTCGTATGCCCACTAACACATGCAATTAAGCAGTAGGATACCTCCCTGTTCCGACATTCCAGCCTTACGAACGTGAAGGTAGCCAAGGGAATGAGAGTACAAAGCACAAGACAAAATAGTGCTCAAACCGTATCATTTGTAAAACCCGACTCAAAGTGGGACATACCAAAAACCGTCACAAAACATGTGATACAAGCGAATGAAATATCATATATCCAAAACATGCATATTATAAGTCACTACGTAAAATTATACGATAAACGAACCATGCGAACTATTTTAAATTACGAGTTTTAGGAATCATAGGAAAAATATGCAGCCGTAGTGCCTGCCGGTCAAGGGACCGGCGGCCGGTACCCCGGCTCGCGCATCAAGCTAAAACCCAAAAATCACAAAAACAGAGTAGTGTGTTCCAGGCCGGTATAGGGGCCGGCGGCCGGTACCCCGGCTCGGAGCACAACACCAACAAACAACATATCAACACTGATGTATTCCCAGCCGGTCAGGGGACCGGCGGCCGGTCACCCGGCTGGGAACACAAGTCCACCCGAGAACAACAACATTCATTCTATCATTTCCAATTCTCATAATTCACTTCTAATAATTATCAACAATCAATATTTATCATCAACAATCATCAAATAACAACAATCATTAACCATAACATGAATCCTAAGCTTTCTAATCGTATTCTAAATATGAATTCTAGCATATAAAGCATGTAAAACACGTAAATGATATCGAGTAACCCTTCACCGTTACCTTTATGCGTCTTCACTACTCGTCAAGCTCCTCTTCAATTAGGAAATAGTCTTTGCCGGGATCTTGGAGGTCACCACCTACAAATAGATCATAAAAGATGAATATACTTCACCTTGAGAAAGACGGAAAGTTTGAAAAGCGAGAAAGATGATACTTTTAATATCAATACGGATAGAGGATGATAAGAGGGGAAGAATGAGACGAACTTACGTGAATTTAAGCAAAGAACGAATGAGCTACGATGATTCTAAGAATGGAAAGATTATGGAGGCAAGGGTTTCTTTGGTTTTGCTTAAGGAAGAAGTAAGTTTGAATTGTGTTGGAATGACTATAGGTTAAGGAGGGAGTATGAGTTGTATAAGGGAAAAAGTCAACAAAAGTCAAACTCGCCTTAAGACGGGATTCTCATGGAATCTCGCGGAAATTCCAAATACGAACTCGGAAATTCTAAATTCGACTCGGAAAATAAAATTTACGATTAGAACTATATTTCACTGAAAAGTAACCGTAAAATATTTTTACTATAAAAATAGGGTACATTTCCGCGTGTTACATGTAGTGGTCTTGGTCAATTGACTTTCGTTTCATCTCCCCTTGGATATGACTTGACTTTCATTTATCCCCCTTGACCTTTTGAGTCGGGTTTGTTCATAGGGTTTGATGTAAAATGATGATTTCTTCGCCTAACTGATCGATCTTCTGACAACTGCGAAATCGTCTTTGCTTCTTCATTCTTTTGAATCAGTGAACCTTCTTGAAATGCCTTTGACTTGGTCCAGCTTGCTTCTTCAAAACGTCGGGTTCTAGGCAAATGCTCGAGAATATAGAAAAAGGGCGTAGAAACGTCACTTTCCCTACAAAACAAGTTAGAACATAGGAATTCTCCTAGAAGACGATATTAGCTCATAAAATGACTTAACAAAGCACAAATGACATACAAAACCGAGCTAAATTGGGGGTTAAAATCATACAAATATTCACTTATCAAACTCCCCAAAGGTAAACCTTTGCTTGTCCTCAAGCAAACATAACAAACATAACTAGGACAAGGGTTGCGAGCATTGGCTACTACACCATCAAGAAACAAATCTCAACGTTAAACTTTGGAAACATAATGAATCATAACTCAAAAACAACGTGGGCAAGAATGTTACATAAACATGGCTGAGATTTACATAACGGCGCATCACAAAGAATTTCACTAGAGAAGTTTCGGTTCTTGCATGATCTTTTTGACAAATGGACTCTCACGGCACACTCGAACACTCATGTATGCAAAAGGTGATTTCTTTATGTGTAAATGTTTTTGAGACACTCACCTATCTACGACTTATGAAAATGTGTCCGCAGTCTAATATGATAAACAAATCAAAACACAAGTCAAAGATCACAATGCACATAGAAAAGAAGCCAGAAAAAGTGAAGAAGGCTTTGGGAAATGGGTGAAAGGTGGATAAACAGTTATGGTCATGTCAAGGTTAGAATGAGCTAGCAACTGACCAATGATAAATGAATACTCAATCCAAACTTTCGATTAATTCCCAAAAGATGAATAACGAAGCCAGAAGGAACGGATTGGCTTATTACAAACGAAACACAAGAGTGAACTCCTTCTAAACATTGAATTGACATTTTGAGGAGATACTCACAACTTCTTCTTGTATTTCTTTTTCTTTTTTTGTTTTTCGATTTTTGGATTGTAACGTTGTGTCTATGCATGTTTGGATTGTAACGATAGTTATCAATTTTTGGCCAAAATCATTTGACTAGTATGGAATTCTTTTCCAAGGTAGACATACGAGAATTAAATAGACAAAGCATGACATAGTGGATTAAGACCTAGTAAATCGCACTAAAAGCCTGCTAGACCATCTGATCTATGATTGTAATGAACACACCATTCCTACGAACGCTCAATGAATTATTTGCATATCCTAAATCCAATTTCATCAATATGTTAATCTACATGTGTGAACCTTCTTCCCTAGATTCTTTTCTTTATTGCATTGTTATTATTTAGTAATTAGTCACAAGCATTAGTAATAACCATTGTGACAATCATACAAGTTAAAATTCTAATCATATCTTTTCACAAGTATCTAACTGCATTTATTTGTTGTTAGCCTAGCCAAGGGTTATTTATCTTTGATTAGGGTACACGACAACCCGATCAGAGATGTGGTGGCTGAGGCATCCTTTTATAGCAGTAGGGTTTCGTGGGGAAGGGGTCATGTATTGAACATATAGGACAAAATAAAGGAAGTCGAAGCAAAAGCTCGGATCAGCAAGGATACCCGATCGGGTACACCACTTACCCGATCAGGTATGTAGTGGTCTTGGTCAATTGACTTTCGTTTCATCTCCCCTTGCATATGACTTGACTTTCATTTATCCCCCTTCACCTTTTGATAGGGTTTGATGTAAAATGATGATTTCTTTGCCTAACTGATCGATCTTCTGACAACTGCGAAATCGTCTTTGCTTCTTCTTTCTTTTGAATTAGTGAACCTTCATGAAATGCCTTTGACTTGGTCAAGCTTTCTTTTTCAAAACGCGGGTTCTAGGCAAATGCTCGGGAATATAGAAAAAGGGCGTAGAAACGTCACTTTCCCTACAAAACAAGTAAGAACATAGGAATTCGCCTAGAAGACGATATTAGCTCATAAAATGGCTTAACAAAGCACAAATGACATACAAAGCCGATCTAAATTGGGGGTTAAAATCATACAAATATTCACTTATCATTCGGAAAGCACAAGAAACGAAAGGGTGCTAGTACCTACCAAGGAGGACAAGGGTCTAAAGACCAAGGTCCACCCACTAATCAAGGTCAGTTTTTAGACTATGGTTTTAATTCGGTTGTGAATTATGTACCACTAATTTTTGAGGCATTTTATGTGCATGATGATGTAGTGGCATGGTGGATAGACTCGGGTGCAACCAATCATGTTTGCAAGGATCGATATTGGTTCAAGGATTATGAATCGATGAATGATGGGTCCGTTCTATATATGGGCAACGAGTCTACCGCTCCTATAGTTGGTCGTGGTACGGTGGTGTTGGAATTTAGTTCCGGCAATAATGTAAAATTATGTAATGTACTTCATGTACCCGGAATTAGGAAAAATCATGTTTCCGGAAGTTGTTTATGTAAGCTTGGTTACAAGCAAGTATATGAATCTAATAAGTATGTATTATCAAAACAGGGTTTTTTTTTTATTGTATTTGGTTACTTTTGTAATGGAATGTTTATGTTGAATGTTGTTTCTAAAGATAGTTCTATTTTTAATGTTTCCTCTATTGTTGATACTTCATATTTGTGGCATGTGAAATTAGGACATGTACATTATAAAAGATTGGAGAATATGTCTAAAGATGGTCTAATTCCATCATTTAACATGAACATAAATAAGTGTAATATTGTATGTTAACAAAATTCGCAAGGCAATCATTTGGAAATGTGTCTAGAATCTCACATGTGCTTGAACTTATTCATAGTGATTTATGTGATTTTCATGGGTCTCCATCTTTGGGTAGTAAAAAATATGTAGTGACTTTCATTGATGTCTTTAGTCGTTTTTGTTACATATATTTACTTCACTCTAAAGATGAGGCAATTGATAAGTTTAAGGTCTTTAAAAATGAAGTGGAATTGCAACAATCGGATTTGATTAAAAGGTTGCGAACCGTTAGAGGTGGTGAATATTATGATCCTTTGTATTTTGAATCTTGTGGTGTCATTCATGAAGTTACTCCTCCTTAAACACCACAATTAAATGGTGTGGCGGAGAGGAAAAATAGAGTCCTTAAAGAGATGGTTAATTCCATGTTGTCTTACTCGGGTTTGAGTGACGGATTTTGGGGTGAAACTATGTTAACGGCTTGCTATTTATTAAATAGGATTCCTAATAAAAGGAATGATGTTACTCCATTTGAACTTTGGTACAAAAGGAAACCAAACTTGAATTATCTTCGAGTTTGGGGTTGCCGGGCGGTTGTATGACTTCCCGATCCTAAGATTAAAACCTTGGGAGAAATAGGCATTGATTGTATATTCATTGGATATGCTGCGCATTCAAAAGCTTATAGGTTCTATGTAATTGAACCTAACGATTCTTTTGCGGTTCACACCGTAATTGAGTCAAGGGATGCGATATTTGATGAGAGTAGATTCTCTTCAATACCAAAGCTTAAGGATCTTGTACCTAGTTCTGGTGGAACTATTGAGAATAGTGATCATGTCACATCTCAGGAATTTACTCCCGAAATTCGTAGAAGTAAGAGAGGAAGGATTGCTAAATCCTTTGGTCCCGATTTTCAAACCTACTTGGTTGAAGGTTCAGGGGATGAATGTGAAAACATCTACCCTTATTGTTTTCATATTGATGAGGACCCTAGGACATTTAATGAGGCAATGATGTCTCATGACTCTTCCTTTTGGAAAGAGGCGGTGAATGATGAGATGGACTCCATTATGGGGAATAACACTTGGGTGCTTGCGGATCTACCTCGTGGTTGTAAGCCATTAGGTTGCAAGTGGATCTTAAAGAAGAAGATGAAAGTTGATGGTACAATCGACAAATTTAAAGCTAGATTGGTTATCCAAGGCTTTAGACAAAAAGAAGGGATTGATTATTTCGATACCTATGCTCCCGTAGCTCGCATTACTAGTATTAGATTATTGATTGCACTTGCTGCAATTAATAATTTAGTGATTGACGGAGCTAAAACACGGTGTCGTTAATTCCGCAAATTAGCTAAGTCAAATAACAATTTATAAAACCAAATCTAGACTCAAACCAACCTAAATAAAAGGGTAGTAAGGGTAAGAAAAGGATCGAACCCAAGAGAAAGCGGTATTAAGTAAAATAATCTAATCTAGACTCTTGCAAAATATCAATTGACAAATGTAATGACTCTAATCACAAATTAAGACACTAATTACTAATTAAGATACTAGTCAAAACAAAGACTTAAATTAATTACAAACTATGATATTCACAATGGAAAACATGTAGGAAAACACAAATGGAGAAAGTTTTTCATGAGAATTGATTATCAAGTCTAAAATTACCAACAACAACTAAATACTCAAAGATTCAAATATGGAGAAATAACTTAGTGCAATTATCCCAAGTTTCCCACAATTAACAAAGTAAAGACCCCTCCTTTCCTTTCTTCTTCTAACTATCTATTACAAGCTTCTAAGAATTAGCCACTATGAATTAAACCACCCATAAATGACCCAATACAACTCAACCAATACTTATTAAAACATAAGCATAAATAAAGATGCAAGCTTTAAGCACAAAACCATAGAAACATGCTAGAATCATGGAATAAAACATTAACCATGTTCTAAATACACAACAACCCAAATTCCACTCAAAAGATTCCAACTTTTAAACCAAAGTTACAATCTTTCAAGGTTGCTTCAACAAATACCAAGACAAATTATCCAAATTCATCAAGACAAAGCAATTAATCAAACAAACAATTGCTAGGATGGTTAGTCTCAACAACTACTCATTCAACAATGGAATTCAAACATAAGAAAATGGAATTAAATAGAGGAGAAAGGATTAAAAAGGTCTTACAATGCTAAAAGGAAGAACTTGTTCAAATTACACTAAGCAAAGAAAAGATTAGCTACCCATAGTCTTCATATTACAACCCATTTCTAAATAAAAACCAATTACAAGAGCCAAAGTTGAAGAACAAAAGTAGAGAATTCTAAGGAAAATATAATGTTGAATGTTGAATGCTTGCTTGTTTTCTCTCTCTCTTCAGTCTTCTTCTTTTCTACCCATGGTCCGCAAACCTAGGGGCCTTGAAAGGTGGGCTTCCAAAAGACAAGATGAGAAAATGAAGAAATCCCGTGCTGAGAAATGACGCAGGCTGCGTCCTACGACGCAGGCTGCGTCGAGCATTGCCCAATTTTTCCCTTGCTTTCCTTCTTGACTTTCGTTGACCCATGGACTTTTGGCCCCGCCTTGACTTCCATTGACCCATTGGGCTTGGTCTTCATACCTTGGTGATTCATTGCTAGCCCACTCCAATTTCCGGGTTTTTGGGTCTCGGGCTTTCGGGTTTGACTTTCATTGACTTTCGGGATTTGACTCTCAAAATTGACTTAAAATACTAAATACTAACATTATTACAAAAACTACAATTGACATAAAACAAAGCTAATGACCCGTAAAAAGTAAAACGAAAGACTCTAAAAATTACTACTAGACACGACAATATTTGACGTTGTCAGTGATCCATCAAATGGATGTTAAGACGGCGTACTTGAATGGTGAGCTCAATGAGGAGGTTTATATGAAACAACCGGAAGGATTCGTTATGCCCGGTAATGTGCATAAAGTTTGTAAGTTAATTAAATCATTGTATGGACTTAAGCAAGCTCCAAAGCAGTGACATCGCAAGTTTGATGAGGTTGTTTTATCTAATGGGTATAGACTAAATCAGTCGGATAAATGTGTGTATAGCAATTTTGATGATAACGGTAATGGTGTCATCATTTGTCTATATGTTGATGACATGTTGATCTTTGGTACTAACCAAAGTCAAGTAGACCTTAATAAGGCCTTTTTGTCATCAAGCTTCGCCATGAAAGACATGGGGGAGGCGGATGTGATTCTTGGCATCAAGATCAAGCGTGAGAACAAGGGTTTTTCTTTAACACAATCTCATTACATTGAGAAAGTGTTGAAAAGATTTGATCATGGGAATTGTTCTCCGGTAAACACACCAATGGATCCTAGTGTTAAGCTAATGCCTAATAAAGGTAAAGATATTTCACAACTTGAGTATTCTCAAGTGATTGGGTGTTTGATGTATGCCATGACAAGCACAAGAACGGACATTGCATTTGCCGTTAGCAAATTGAGTAGATACACATGTAATCCTAGCCTTGAGCATTGGGTTTCGGTAAAACGTGTATTGAGATACTTGAAACAAACCATGGATTATGGTTTGAACTACATTGGATTTCCTTCGGTTTTAGAGGGTTATTCCGATGCTAGTTGGATCACCAACATGGAGGATCACTCATCCACAAGTGGTTGGGTGTTCTTACTTGGTGGAGGAGCTATCTCATGGGCTTCTAAGAAACAAACTTGTATAAAAAGTTCGACCATGGAGTCCGAATGTATAGCTTTAGCTGCGGCCGGTAAAGAGGCGGAGTGGTTAAGGAATTTGGTTCATGAAATTCCGGTTTGGCCAAAACCTATTCCTCCTATATCTATCCATTGTGATAGTTCGGCGACTTTGGCTAAAGCCTATAGTGAAGTTTATAACAGAAAGTCTAGACACCTTGGTGTTAGACATAGCGCGGTTCGTGAGTTGATCACTCACGGGGTTATTTCCATTGATTTCGTGAGGACACATAATAACTTGGTTGATCACTTGACGAAGGGATTGGCTAGAGACGTGGTAGTAAAGTCGGCAATTGGGATGGGTTTAAAGTCCGAATGATCTTTGCAATGAGATACCCAACTTCCCTCTAACAAATATTAGAGGCTAAGTTCAATGTGGAAGGCTCATTGTGGTAGATTGAAGCACATGTTATTATCTCGAAGGTATGTGCATGACCTGCATGAAAGAGGTTGAAGTTTTATGCTTCTTAATGATATCTTTGACAAAGTGCATTTTGCAGGTGCACGATGAAAGATACACATATGTGAGTGTGAAGTGTAGCCGCTTCAAGAGGTTTGGACTTGGCTACCTATACTCTCATGAAAGGATATGGACACAAGGCGGTCAATAGTGTCAAGTTTGTAACTTTAGAGTTATTTGAGTTTAAGTGTATTTTATCTTCATGTATTCATATGGGTTGAAAGGTTCAATCCGTGGGACACCTTGATTCTCGAATATTTTGGAATGTGTAATATACTAATGTGGAAGTTCAATCCTTGGGACACTTTCATTTATGCTTAGACTTGTTTGTTTTTTTGTTTTATTGGAAACAAGGGATATATTTAAATGGGGGAGGAATGTTAGTGATTTTGATCACAAATCATTTAAGTACATTCGGGTTTTCAAGTCAAAGTCAGTTCTTGAACGCGTAAAAGATATAATGTGAGTCGGGCATACAGAGTGTATGCTCATATAATCGCATATCGAGTTCATGGTTGTAATGGATAAGGAAATGACGAGTTTATTGTATATGTATATCGACTCGTTATTTGTGTTGAGTTTTATAATCGGTTTTACTAAGTGTTTTACTTAGTGTTTGCGTGAATATAACATGGGAGACATAACCCCGATCGGGGTGGCCTTACCACGATAGGATATGGGGTCTGGAAAGTCTCTGATTATTCAAATATACCAACATATACCAAACCCCGATCGGGGTGTCCAAACCCCGATCGGGGTTTCAGTTTTCTGGGTTGTTTGTTCTGTTTTCCGCGCGCTTTTGCTTTATGTTGTTTGGGTTTCAAATGAAAACCAACGACGGTAATTGTTTGGTGTTTTCCCATGCATTATCCATTAAATAATATATGTATTATATTATGTATCTCTTCACTTAAATTATTATAAATAGGTGAAGGATTGAATGAAAGAATATACAATCAATTCACTTTCATTTTTCAGATTTTGTCAAAACAAAACAAAAGTATAACTCCATTGTTATTTGATCTTTCTTCTTGCCTTAAGACAAACTTGTAATCGTCTTATCCTCAAGGGATTTCGTGATACCCAAAGGCTTGTAGGGTCGGAATACTCTAAGGAAAACGCATTCTTGCGTGATTTGATTGGGTTATAATACCGTCTTATAGTTTCATTTTCATTTCAGTTTTAGAGTCTTTGTAATTACTAGTTTGTAATTGTATTATAGTTTTATTTACTACAAAAACTACAACAATCATTACATAAATAGCAGGATTATGATAAGCATCTTTTCTCTCTCTACTGATTTTTCATCATTTAGTGCCTTGCTCTCTTTTACCTTAAGATAACGTAGTCTTTGAAAAGTTGAATATGTTGCCTTCCTGATTTTGATTTCTTCTACGAATCCTGATGATTTTCTTAAGAATTTTTTTGATCATGAGCTCTGGTGTCATGTATGTTGGTAAAATAAAGACGTAATAATGAAACGTTAGATGTGGGAGAAGCAACAAAACCCTCTTTGTTCACTCTATTGGACACTACAATGACAAATAGAATTATAAACAAGAGGCAGAAGCAAAACCCACCGATGTGGGAAACCAAATAACATGAATTGTTGACTTCTTGGCTTGATTTGCCATTACTGCCAACAATCCCCCACTGATGGCAAATGATGAGCTAAGGAAGAATTTCAGGGTAAGGAAGGGTGGATACTTAAACGTTCAATGTCTTTCGACTTGAATTGACGTATTAGTGAGATGAGGCAACAACTTGCATTCAACAACTGAATATCTTTCGATTTGAATCCTTGTTGGGTTTCGGTTGAGACCCCAACAACACATATCATACCTTCTAAGACTGTTTTGTTCCGCGATTCATAGTGCAACGCCTTTTAAAGCCACGCGTTGACCCTGGTTTACGTGAGTGCTCTAGCGAGAATTGGTATATTCTCACATAGATAGTGGCTAGACCATCACACTCCCATATGTAGCTCAAGTGCTTCTCAATAGCACTTCTCACAAGAGCTATTAAGGATAAAAATCCAACCTAAAAATAAATGCAATCCATCAAGTGCGTCTCAAAAGCACCACCAAAAAAGGCTACGGTCCGTCAAGCGCCATAGGAATGGAAGCTATGGAATCCAACAAGAATCACTTAATCTTGACTTATGGACTTATGCCCCATTCCCCTCGATGTCTCATGGACTACTCTCCTTGTTAACCCCTTTGTGAAAGGATCAGCAAGATTGCGTTCGGACCTCACATAGTCCAAAGCAATCACTCCATTTTTCAGGAGTTGTTTTACCACACCGTGCCTGATTCGAAGATGTCGTCTCTTACCATTATAGACATCATTTTTAGCAACACTGATAGCTGCCTGACAATCACAGTGTAAGGAGACTGGTGTAACCTGTCCCCCCCCCCCCACATTGGCACGTCTACTAGTAGGTTCCTCAGCCATTTTGCTTCTTGACCTGCCAACTCAAGAGCAATAAACTCATACTCCATAGTGGAGCGTGCTATACAAGTCTGTTTCGCAGACTTGCATGATATAGAACCTCCGCCAAGGGTGAACACATAACCACTAGTGGAACAGATTTCATTATTACCTGAAACCCAACTTGCATCACAATATCCTTCTAACACTGCAGGAAATTTACCATAATGCAAAGACAAATCAATAGTTCCTCTCAAGTATTTAAGTAAGCGACGAAGTGCATTCCAGTGTTCATCACTAGGGTTATGTGTATACCGGCTCAGTCTACTAACTGCATAAGCAATGTCTGATTGAGTGCAGTTCATAAGAAACATCACACTTCCTATAATTTTAGCATACTCTTCTTGGGAGACACTATCACCCAAGTTTTTACACAGAGATACACTAGCATCATAAGGCGTCCTAGCGGGTATAACATCAAAGCTATCCAATTTCTTCAACACTTTCTCAACATAATAAGATTGACTTAGTGATATTCCATTTGAGGTTTTAGTGACTCTAACTCCAAGAATAACATCAGCTTCCCTTAAGTCTTTCATCTCAAATCGTGACGACAAAAATTATTTGGTTTTATTCACAACAAATAAATTACTACCAAGAATAAGAATGTGATCAACATATAAGCATATAATCACACAATCTGATCCAAACAGTTAAGAATACACACTGGAATCAAAATTGTTGGTAATATAGCCATCAACAATTAAAGTGTTGTGAAATTTCTCATACCACTATTTAGGTGCTTGTTTAAGACCATATAGTGATTTTCTCAGTTTATACACTTTACTCTCTTGACCCTTTACCACAAACCCCTTGGGTTGAGACATATAGATCTCTTCCTTTAGGTCACCATCCAAAAAAGCAGTTTTTACATCCATTTGATGTACAACAAGATCATCAATAGCAGCTAAAACAATAAGAGTTCTAATAGTGGAAATTTTAGTCACATGTGAGTAAATATCAAAATAATCAATATCCTTCTTTAGTGTAAACCCTCTGACCACAAGTCTAGCTTTGAACCTTTCTATTGTACCATCGGGTCTCAATTTCTTTTTAAAAATCCATTTACTACTAATGGGTTTACTACCCTTAGGCAAATCAGTCAACTCCCAAGCCTGATTAGAAACAATAGAATCAAGTTCGTTTTTAATACCTTCTTTCCAAAAATTAGCATCGATCTCATAGCATCAACATAAGTTTTTGGATCATCGTCTATTAAATAAGCAGAAACAAGTTCATCACAACCACAGTCACCACATGCGTTTTCAGTTAAAAAAGTTCTAACAAAATCATCCCCAAAGTTCTTTTCAACTCTAGGCCTCTTACTCCTTCTAGGTTCAACATCATGATCAACAAAAGTACTACTAATAGCATGCATAGAACTATCAACAGGATTAATAAGCAAAACAGGAACATCAGGCAATGATACAACAAATTTTTTAAAAGGGAAAATATGTTCAAAAAATTCAGCGTCTCTAGCCTCAGAAATAGAACGGTCACTCAATGACATGAATCTATACGCAGAACTGTTTTGAGCATAACCAATGAAAACGCAATCATAAGTTTTAGTTCATATGGTAGGCCTCTTAAAGCTAGGTATGCCTACTTTAGCCAAACACCCCCACACTTTAAGGAAATTCAGGTTGGGAGCATAACTTTTCCATATCTTGTAACGTGTCCTGTCTAGTTTCTTGTGTGGTACCCTGTTAAGAATATGACAAGCCGAAAGCACCGCTTCCCCCCACATATCATCGGAAAGGCCATAACTTAAAAAGCATAGCATTCATCATTTCTTTCAAAGTTCTATTTTTACGTTCAGCTACTCCATTTGATTGAGGAAAATAAGGTGGACTGGTTTCATGAATTAATCCATTTTTCTCACAAAAATCTACTAGATAGTTAGAACCATATTCACCACCTCGATCAGACATGACTCGTTTAATCTTTCTATCAAGTTGATTTTCTACCTCAGCTTTAAACTTTAAAAACATGTCCTCAGCTTCACTTTTATGTCTAAGTAAATACACTTTAGTATATCTAGAACAATCGTCTATAAAGGTGACATAATAATGTTTACCTCCTCTGCTCATATTACTTTTAAAATCAGCTAAGTCAGTGTGAATTAATTCAAGAAGATTTGTATGTCTAGTTTTGACAGGTTTACTGGGTTTTTAGTAAATTTAGCCTCAACACAACTATCACATTTTTAAAAAACTTCTGTAGATAGTGATGAAATAAGCGATAAAGATCTAAGCTTTTTAATTGAATCAACCTTCACATGACCTAATATACCATGCCAAACATCAATAGACTCAGCGATATAAGCAGAAGTAGAAGCATTATTATTAATGATAGAAGAATCAACATTTAAAACAAATAAACCTCCACAGAGATAACCCTTGCCCACAAAATCCCCATTGCGCGACATTACAACCTTGTCAGCCTCAAAAACAAGTTTCACACCAACTTTGTTTAATAAGGCACCAGACACGAGGTTTCGATGCAAGGTAGGAACATACAAAAATTATTAAGAGCTAGAGTTTTCCCCGAGGTCAGTTTGAGAAAGTTCTTGTCTTTGCCTGTGATCATAACAGAAGAGGAGTTACCCATGTAGACACATTCACCATCAGTCACATCTTCGAATTCAACAAATAACTCCTTGTTAGCAAAAAGATGCCTCGATGCTCCTGTATCCAGAATCCAATCACTAGCATTTGCAACCAAATTTGCCTCAACCACCATAGCAGAAATAATTTCATCTTTCTCAATAACATTAGCTTCAGCAACTTTCTTTTGAGGACACTGGTAAGCTTTGGGATCTGGTTTTCCACAGACATAGCACACTTGATTCTGATTTGGCTTATGGATCTTACCAGTAGGTTTGGTGAATTTCCCTTGACCATGTTTCTTAGCATACTGACCCTTAGACTGACCCTGACCAGCTTTAGCCTTTCCTTTACCCTTAAACCTATCTCCACTTGAAGGCCCACCAGTTTCGACGAGATTAGCCTTAGTAGTAGTAAGAGACAACTGGACAGATTTGTCTTTGAGATGGTTAGCCTCCCCAGTCCTCATGTGACCTATTAGTTCTTGTAGGGACAAATCTTTTTTCTTGTGTTTCAGATGGTTCCTATACTCATTCCAGAAGGGGGGAAATTTCTCTAACAACACATTAGCTAGAAAAATTTCATCTAATTTCTTACCCTCATTAACAACGTCAGCACACAAGTTCTTATAAACATGAACTTGCTGCATAATAGGTTTGTCATCTACCATTTGAAACCCAAGCCACTGCCCGACAACATACTTCTTTTTACCCGCATCATTAGCCCCATATTTCTTCTCTAAAGACAACCAAATGGTTTTAGCAGATTTATGGACCATAAACAAGTCAAAAAGAGTATTAGACATATGATTAAAGAGATGACATTTAGCAGTTTTGTTATCCTTATCATGTTTCTTAACAGTTTCCTCATTCGACCTAACAACAGAAGCCACGGGAGGGGTAGCCTCAACAGCAATAAAGGTTACGGGCACATGAGGGTCATTAAACAGAACATAATCAATTTCAAGTTGTTCAAAAAACATAAGCAATTTCTGAGACCACCTCTTATAATTCTGACCATCTAACGGTTCCAGTTTAGACAAGTCTGGGATCGTCTTACTCGAAATTACAGCCATTGTTACGACAGAAATATAGTTTTCAAATTGTCGGTAAAATAACGACGTAACAATGAAAAGTAAGATGATACTTATCGAAACAGGAAAGAAAGGCAGTGCCGTTGTAATGAAGCCACTGACTTGAAAACTATATCGGCACGACTTCGGTGGTAATCGTCTCACGCCGGTAGTTCCCCAAGGTTAACACTACGACCCATGTACACAACCACTTGTGTAAAGAAGCCTTGGAACGAACAGAAACTGTACCCATAAATTCAGCAATAGCAGAGAAGAAGAAGAAGAAGAAGAGAGTTTGAGAGAGATGGTTTTTTCTGTGTTATTTCCGAACAGGAAAGACTGTCTATTTATAACAAAAATAGACAACAGGGAGCCAAAAGACGCTCCACTTAATCACGGTCAAAGGCGTGATTAATGGAGTTTATTGGCCTCCTTAATTTCCGTCTTTAACAGTCATATTTGACTGACTGTTATAAATTCAAAACTGATATACTGAATGTGGACTGAATACAAAGCACACACACATGCCCAAAAGGATAAAAGTGGGTCAAGGCCCCGAGCCCGAGCCGGGCCGGCGCGCGCGTGTGTATTTGGACCCAAAGCCACAAGCCCAATACTCTCAACAAAACCCTATTTATTCACTCTATTGGACACTATAATAATAAATAGAATTATAAATAACAGGGAGAAGCAAAAACCCACCGATGTAGAAAACCAAATAACATGAATTGTTGACTTCTTGGCTTGATTTGCCATTACTGCCAACAATGTATGTAGCTAAACTGTATTGGTTGTCAAATTGCCATTATGGTTTAGTTGAATTATAAAAGCCTAGCAAATTTTGTTTATGGTGGTGACCTTTAACAAATATTGAGTCGAATGTAACGAAGTGCAATGTGTTCAAACTGACCTCATCTTTCCAGCTAGCTTTAATTAAGTTAGTTCCACTATATGTACTACAATTATTTTCCTATTCAACTGTCGTACACCGTCTATATATGCAGATGGTGACCGCTTTTTCGCTAGTAATTACCACTTTTTATTAAATAGTGACCACTTTAAAAAATATCGTATTTTTTTAGTCATAAAATGTTATCACTATTTATAACAAAATGGTCACTTTCATTTGGTCGCACCGTACGACCGTTTTAGAGGCGAATTTGCCTATGTATCATGTTTAATTGAGTTTTAGCGGTTGATTATTCCGATTAGTTTGGATTTGGTTGTCTACTATCAATACTATTTTTATTAGAATTTTGTATTTCTCTTTCCTTTGGATTGAGGATTTGGAGAAAAGGGAGGAACGATAAAGTCATTTGACTAGTTTAAAAAATTGATTGATTGATTAGAGCGACTCTAAGGGGAAGCAAATGTTAACAATATAACCTAATCCTTTGATTATAGAGCTTTATTTTGTTTCACTCATTTTCCATCTAGTCGAAGAGTTTTCCTTCACAGTGTCTCCATACTCTATGCAAGGCAAATTGGCTTTCAAGTTTCAAAGTGTTTTATTTCCACCTGTTTTTTCATTAGTTTAGTATATTTTGAAAAACAAATAGCGCGTTATAAGAAAAAACAACTTGAACTCCAATTATAAGAACAAAAAAATATGGACAACAAAATCAAGTCACTTAAACTACATTTCTACATGATAACAGTATTAGAGTTGTAACTTAGAGTTTGTTTTATATAATGATGGAACAAAGTGGAAGGGAGGGGCGGGGAATGGCACAAGGGACTATTTGTATTCATGTATGAAGGTTTTCGCTTGTCTACAAGTGAATAATTGCTTATGTCGACCAGAGTAAAAGTCGAAGTATCTTTAGTCAATTGAAAATAAGGGTCTTCTCTCTTTTATGCGCAGGTTTTATAAGAGATTGTAGATATCTCAAATCTGCACCTTCCGCCAACCACCCAGTGATGATTGAGCCGCATGTTTGGTACGCGAAACAATTATGACAATTCGTAAGTTTATCGTTAAGTGATAGCTCAAACACTTGTGTCTATCCCTTGGTTGTCATCTACGTGCCGATATGATCGTTTTGACAGTCATTAGAGTTTATTTGGTGTCCGGCTCTAGAAAACCGCTTCATTTTCTATAAACCGTCTTTTAAAACCGTGCCTGAACGCTCGGGAATATTCTGGATATTTTAATGTTTCAAAACTTATCCTTTTGGTAAAATATATCCGTAATTTATTGAAGAGTATTCGATATCTACCGCAATTCCATAATAGAAACGCAAAGATCTTTCTTTCAAAGTAGGAAACTGCTCGGGAAATGCCGCAACGGGTGCTGCACATCTTCCAAGAGTCGCTGGGCCTGCTGCGCCTCTTCCATAGCTCGTTTTGCATGTTTCCGGAATATTTTCTAGATTTCTTTCCGTGTTCAAGTCATTCCAAAACTCTTCGGATTTCTCCCTATATAAGGAGAGGTTCGTGCACACTTTCAAGGCACGCGAGTGTTCCGCCCTTTCTTTCTCTCTCTTTGCATTCTAGACCTTGCTCTAAGCATTTTGACAACTACGTGCTTGATCAATCAACCACGTAAGCTCAGATCCTTCTGGGTTCCCGTCACGTTATTGCATCGACCTACCAATTTGACCAACTCAACAATAATCAATTTTAATTATTCAATCGATCCTCTTACGAGGGCACTTTCTTTGTATTCGAGTCGAGCTGTCGCTAAATCGTAACTTTAGTTCATATCTCGTTTCGTCAACATGTAAGTCTGAGGGTGTAGTAATCCCGTCTTGTAATTTTATCTCTTGTATTTAATTTATTTCAAATTATGTAAGAGTCATTTCGGATTCATGTTTAAACCATTTTCAAAACCTTTATTTTATTTTTTAGTCTTTCGTAAATTACCTTTTAATATTACCTCATATTTATTTATCTAGTTTTTAATTTAGATCCCTAATAGTCGATATTAGTGGGTTTTTGTCACATTTAATTTGAGATCGTGTCTTACAAGGTAAGGATTCGTTCATATCTAGTCTCTAGACTCGTCTTCGATATAGTTTAGTATGATTAATTAATTAAATCACTTCCATTCGACTTGTAGATCCGTAAAAAACCGCAAATCACCAATGAGCATTAACTGATTGCAATTCTGGCTTCACAGCTAGAACCCAACTCAGGAACAGACGCACAAACCCCTGCGCTTCTTCCAGAGGACGCAGCGTCTGCTACGCCTGTTCAGAGCTGGTTTCTGATTATGATCTTCTTGATTCGCTTCGGCATAGTTAATTCACATGCTAGGATTATAACATAGATGTTGCATTGCATGTATTTAACCGACAACACATCGATAACAGAAGAGTTTCCCTAATCATTAGTAGAGGCCGCTATCGAGGCGGGCGGGATTAGGTGTTCGATCAAAAGAACTTCCTAATATGTACCCACACCCCTTACTCCATATCTCTGTGAACATCCGTGTTCATTGGCATCCACGAGAGTCATTTGACATGCTAAATCGCACACTTATCAAAGATAATCAACAGGCCTAAACTAATGCAGTAAAGGAAGTCAGGATCGTACCCATATGGAGACTAAAGAAATTCTATTTTCTAACTAATGGTCTGTCTAGGTAACAAATTGGGGGTTTTAAACGTTTGATTCTAAACTAAAGTAGTGAAGGAAAGAGGAATAAAGAGAGAAAGTGGATTAAAATATAATAAGAAAAATAGCTAGGATATCGGGTTACAATGGTCAACGACGGTCAATGATAGAATTAAAAGGTTAACATAAACATGGTTCGAATGGTAAGGAATACTTCCTTTCGGTCTACCATTCACCCTAGAATTACTAATTTAGCTTTCGCTCTAATTAAGGCATTCCATTGTTCGCTGCAAGTCTCTACCTTTTCCATATCTTACGATCTATGTCAAGGTTTAACAAACTAGTATATCGGTCACATGCATTTAACCAATTTACTAACAGCTAATGCAACGATTAACAAAACAAACCAATAATTATGATTTAACTAATAATATCCTTACAATAAATCATCGCATAACCGTAGTTTCCCTAAATCCTAGCAGAAGAATTAGCTATGCATAATAGATCTAACGAAATTAATTATAAGATATAAGATTGAAATAAACATGATAAAAGAGGATGAATTATGATTAACAATTTAATCTAATAAGCAAAGAAGAAAGAACAAGAACAAATAACAAAGGAAGAAAAATAAAGAAAAAGGAATTAGAAAGAAGAGAACAAATTTCAATACCAAAGGAAAGGAAGAAAGATTAATTCTCCAATCTCAGATTAATTCTCCAAGAAACGTAGCAATGTTTAACAAGGTAAAAGATATCTAATTATTGTCTATTACAAAAGGTTAAATAATAAAACTCTCAAGTAATTAGAACTAATGGGCCGAAACATCAAAGTTAATTTTCGGCTAAAACATAAAGCAGTCGATCGACTACTTATGCTAGTCGATCGACTAAAGGAGAAATTCTGCCAGCTTAGTTCTCAAAAATAGTCGATCAAGTTAAACAGTTGTCGATCGACTAAACACCAAAACCAGTCGATCGACTAATAAAGCTGTCGATCGACTATTCCCAGTACTGCACGCCAGTGTTTTCTACTTCAATGCATCCTCTCTCGTTCCGCGCATCTCAAGGTGACGGTTCCCGAGCATGACTCCATTAGTATCCGGAATGCAACACAAAGACAAGATTCGACTCGTTTTCGCTCCTTTTAGGCCAACAACCTGTACGAAACAAAGAAATACCCAAAGCATCCGAAATAAGGGAGAATAGTAGCTTTCGATACTCAAAATGACATAGAAATGCGTGCAAAAAGGTGAAATAAACGTATAAATTAGGTATGCATCAAACCTCCCCAAACCAAACCCTTGCTTGTCCCAATCAAGCAAAGACTTAAGACGATAAACTCATCTAATGGAACGAAGAAAAAGCTCAGAGCTAACTACACTTCTAGTGTCTAAACTCGTTTAATGCATAAAAGCTAACACCAAGGCACTAAACCAAATGCAAAGGAGTTAGATCAATGATAAAAGAAACTAAACCGTCGACCTTGCAAGACTTGTATATATCGAACTTTCACTCATCACTCATCACTTATTCAAGCACATGGTGAGAAAATTTGTAAGATAAGAGAGATAATAGTCACTCACCTAACTGCGACCTATAAGAGCATGCATGCAATTTAACATGATAAATACTTCTATTGACCGTACATATGCATTCCAACCAACCTGGACCAAGACACATGCCGAGGACTTACATATAGTGTGTGGTGAGGTAATTGGGTATAAAGGGGCAAAACGTTTGGATATGTGGAGGTAAAGCCAAGCTAGTACATCCGCAACCAAATAGTACACTCATCCGCCTTATAAACTCAATTCAAGGATAAATACGATGCCAAATTCGACACAAATCGAAACACGCAACAAGACTCCCCAAAACGTATAAAAACGAGCATGGGAGCAAACAAAAAATTTCCTTTTTTTTTCTGTCAACACTCAACAACTCTTTTTTTTTCTCATTTTTTTTTTCGGAGTGTTGGTTTTTTTTTCTTTTTTTTCATTCTTTTCTCCCCTTTTTTTCCACCTTCCTTCTCAAATTAATAACCATCTCCTCATTTCAAAAATGTAACACCAAACTAACAATTAAAACGTACCCATAACAAACAATTGAACTAGCTTGACTGAGGTAGGCTAATTTTGGATTGTAGTTAAAATTTGGGTCAAAATAGGTCAATTTGGCTAGTGAAGTTCAAGGGTAAAATATGAGAAAAGAGGGTTTGCCTCTCCACATGTGTCACCTTCCACAAATCGAATGCATACAGGCACAAAGAGGTAGATGTCATGCTTATGCAAATTAATGTTACATGCCTTATAAGGAGTCCTACTCACATCCTAGATGAAACTGATCATGAATGTCATCAGTTTATGAAGGCTCTAATTCCTTAGAATGTTTAAGTAGGTTGCCGATATCAAGTCAAGTCTATCCGTTCAGTAAAATTTAATCAAAAACTCGTAGATTGTGCAAATGATGGTGCATGACGGCATTGACAATGCAAGGCTTAGACTTAAAATAAAAGCATAGAAGCAGTTTCATCATTGTTATTCAACCGTTCCGACTCGACCTAAATGCAAAAATAAACATGTTTTTGTATTTTTATGATTATTTTCAAATTAAATAAACAATGCATGCAGAAATGCAATACATATGAAAGCGAAAATGCAATAAATAATGCAGATGAAATACAAGACAGATGCAAACCCTCCCCAAACCAAATCACACAATGCCCTCATTCTGTTCAGCAAACAATCATCAGCAGCAGCAACAAATAAGGGAAGGGGGTGCAAGAATAGATAAATGCATACAGAAGTAAAATATAGGAAATAAACTCACAAATATATACAAAGATGACCTCCCCAAACCAGCAGACAACAAGGGAGGTCGTAGCAAGCTGCTACTAACCATCTGATAAGGGTAAAGTCGGGTCACCTTAATCAAAGTAAACCTAAATCACTACTAACTAATAGTCAGCGGTAAGTAAGGTATCGAATCCACAGGGAGGCGGTAGTATTCTAATCTGCTAAACTAAGTTCGTCTCTATAGTAACAGTTTCGGGGTTTGAGATTGGTTTCTAAACTAATAGCAAACAGTAAATAGCAGATAATAACAATAACTAATAGCCAATGATAACAATAAACGATTGTAAACAATAAGATTAAAAGTCTAGGGTCTCAGGTTCACTAGGATTATTGTTCAGGGATAGGGATGAAATCAACTATCATGCAATAAAGTTATCTAAGGTCACAAGATCGGTCGATTCAATTATGCC